>JAODJX010000043.1:9702193-9722520 GCA_026776945.1 Isichthys henryi
AGGAGGGAAAAGTCAGGTTGGTTCAAACTCTCATACACAAAAAAGAGGTGCAAGAATCTCATTGATTCCCTTCAGTAAACGTCAAACTCAAGTCTGCTCCTGACAGGAAGAAGCAAACTGGCCACTAGAATAAAGCATCGCATTCCTGATCTAAGAGAAGACAATCTCTGGTTATTTACGTGCGACAGGAAAAGGGACGAGTCACTCTTAAATCTACCTGGCCCTGAAAAGTTCCGCAGAAGATCACTGACGTCCTGACTGTGTTGAACTCCTGACTGTTTATTTTACTTGTAAGTAAGCCATGCAACCGAATATCCATAAGGGTGTGGATAAGTTTCTTCATAACAAATTAGCTTCTGTATTGCTTTTGCTTTCACTTTTTTTTACTTTTACTGCCTGTTCAGCCTCCTACAAATTTCCACTGAATACTTGCAAAGCACCTGTCTATATATGCCATCCGGATGGCTGGGAGAAGGCTAGCTAATCGGCGATGAAGGGTTTGATCCTCGATTCCCACTAAGGAAACACTTGTGTTCTTTCCATCACTGGGGCTCGAGTTGACTTCTTTTCCTCAGTTCCAGCAACCAGCAGTTTCCCCATCAGTGAACAGCCTTGACACATCTCTAACACAACACAGACAGTGTTCTTCCTCAAGATATTCTGTATAATGGACACATGAAAGTACTCCAAGGACAGATGAGAGAGTCTGCGTTTTGACAGCTGGCAAACATGGTCTGGTGATCTGTTTGGCTGTAAAGAAAGTATTGGAATATGGCTGGAAGCAGCACACTAAAAGACAGCCAGTATAGAATACAATGGGATGTAACTAACTATTAGATTATGTGACATCTCACAGAAACAATATTGCAAAGAAAGTATTTATTCTAGCACTGTTGCTATATTAAATAAAGAAGCTAGATATTTAAGCTGGCATAGCACAGAGGCTCAGCTCAGGTATAAATAAAGTGAAATGGAACTTCACCCAATATCAAAGAGTGATGCTAATGAATAAATAAGCCAGAGGGCAAAGGCTGTAAATTACAAAATATGGGGTTTGCAGGTGTCAGCCTTGGACCTCCAAACAAGCATGTTAGCCAGCTGCGCCCCTTTCTAGCAAAACTGTAGGTTATATTTGGTGTAACTTAGAAAGTCAAAGAGGCGGCAGACCCAGCCTGTATATAAAACCCATTCACTGGTGTGAGGTCAGATTTATTGATGTCACCATCTTAATTTTTTATTACATTTAAAAAAAGGTTCCACTTTACAATAAGGCTCTCTTTTGCCACTTGGTAAATGGTAGCAACTCATTAATAAAAAGAAAACTGTTATAACTTGTTTAAAATTGTCTATTAATAATTTACCAAGTGTTACAACCTAATTAATAACTGGATTATAAACCATTCATAAACCCTTTATATGGTTAGCCTTATTTTTAGAATTAGAATTTAGTGATTAATTGTCATTGTTGACACACCACAGCACACAGTGCGCAACAACGAAATGCGTCCTCTGCATTTAACCCATATGTGACAATGTGAACTTAGCAGGGGGCAACTAATTCAGCATCTGGGGAGCAGTGCTTGGGGGCAGTACCTTGCTCGAGGAACCTCAGTGATGCCTTGCTGGTTAGGGATTCGAACCTGCAATCTTTCAATTTCAAGGGCACTTCCCTAACCATTATGCCCCCACTGCCCACGTGTAAAGCGTATTGTAAAGTGGCAACAAAAAAAAAAAAAGACATTGACATGTTTGGCAACTCTAAAAATTTGTGGATCACTCTTTTCTTCACAATGCTAATTATGAAACCATCAGTCTCCCAAAAAACGTCTTACCTTAACATTTCTAGTGGGTTCGTTTCATGAACTTGAATGCCACATTTGGGACAGTCGTTGCTGTCTTCAAAATGTTGAACAATGCAGCTTTTACAAACTAGCAAAAGGAGAGAATTTTAAAAACAAGGTTAAAAACTGAACGGCAAATATAAACAACAAATAACATTAAACAAAACATTTTAAGGTGACTACTTACACTTGAAAAATCCTATAAATGAGTGTTATTTCCCAATCTTGTGCTATGTGCTGCCTGGGACAGGGTTCAGGCCAACAAGATGGCCTGGTAAGTGTTGGGAAGATGGATGGATCGATGGATGGATGAGTTTATTATAATAAAAATGGGTTCCAAACAATGACAAAAAAATGTTACAAGAGCTAGATTTCTCAGGACCACTTCACTCACAGGAATGTTCTCATGGTGGGAAGGATATCTAAAGAGACTTCTTACGTACAAATTATATACCTGAGCCATGAATCTTACAAAGATTTTTCCCACCTTACAATAACAATTTTACTACAGCCCACAATAAGTGCCAAGTGCTTGCATTCTCAGAATTGATCACTGGGCTGTGAACCTCATAACCTTAAGTCGCTATACGAACAATGCCTACAAAACGGACAAGCTATCGCCTGAGCCTCTTCTGCAGCAATCCAGGCACTAGCAGAGGGACAGCCTACATATTAGGAAACTTTCTATCTGGTGGTACTATCGAGAGACAAACAGGATGAATGCGACTGTAAAAATAGAAATACACACACAAATGCCATATACAGTGACTGCAGATGTGGGCAGGCGGCTCTCAAAATACCCGCCTCCTGTTTAAAACCGGCTGCTAACATTATAAGCGCCGAGTAGCCGAGGAGATGGAGAAATCCAAACTTTCGTTCCCCTCATGTCACAAACATGCTAAGCAAATGCTCCCAAGAATCAATTTAAAGGGAAACTAACGAGCACCTAAGAGTAGACAAGCAGAACAACAACAAATATTGGAGCAGTGTTGTTTAATGCTGGTGCACTCAATCCCAGCTGCCAGTGGGGCAGGTAGATCAGCTCTGGGACGAATTGGGTGAGTGCTGACAGATGACGCAAGATAAGACCGCGGTGGACAGTCCCTGGCCGTCTTCCCATCATGCTCCTGCAGCAGGCGGTCCCGCAAACTGGACACATGTGAGCGCACGCACACACACACATACACACACACACTCCCTGAAGATGCTCACATGCCTGACATTTAAAAATAAAACCCAATTTAAATTCTGCTGAGGCACAAGCTGGGACCATCGCTATTGATCTGCGTTTGACACTCAGCGTTTCCTTCCTGTTCGGGACCCACGCAGGAAGCAGAGACGGGTTTTTCTATTGCAGAAACTAGTCTATGAAACCAGTAAATGAAAATACAGAAATCATTTCATTTAAACAAAAAAATCTGATTTTATCAATATTACCGTTATATTTTTGTTACCACAATCATAATTATCTGGTAACAGCACCAGCCTCGTAAATACAATGACATACTGTTGCCTTTAAAAAGAAATATAAAGGCAATTTAAATATTAGATGAGACACAGCTATCCGGCAGCCATTCCTTAACAGTGCCGAGTTAAACTAATGGAGACTTTATCTGACATACATTATCCCAGACCTTCTTAAGTGTCACTTCGACTATGATGCAGCCATCCCTGTTACACTCCAACGTGCTGCAGATTATCCGTGCAGTTCTGCGCCTCACATCAAACACATTTACAGCGCCCATCGCAGTTGATGCACACGGACACGCCACATCAAATTTTTTTTTCTTAACAAAATGAACCAAGATTTCCAGTTTGACTCTGATGATAGAATGACAGGAGTGGTTTTCAAAAGTGAAACAAAAAGTTGAGACCATTTTAAGTACTGTCACTGATGTCAGCATTTTTTTTCCTAAAAAAAAAAAAAATGCCATTAGTACAATTTTCTTTATCTAGCTTCATCATACTGTCTAGTGTGGACCGCAATGTCTTAATACTATCCAGGAGGGAATCTCCCTTTGTGACAGAAATGCTTATCAGGGGTATTCAGCAAAGGGACTGAATGTTTTCCGATGCCCTCACTCATACTGAGACACTGATTAGTTTCAAGAAAAAAAAAAAAAACTTTCAGATGTATTCAGCAGTTTTGTCTGTTGGTCACGTTAAATATGTAGCTAAATGTTTAGTTTTTTTTTTTTTTTTACGTTTCAGGCATGTGCCCAGATTTTTTGAGTGGCTCATGTGTCTGTAGAAGAGACAGTCTAAATTTGTATCAGACCTTCTTTAGTGTCATTACACCATGGATCGTATGGTGTGACGTAACAAGCACATCTAGAAACATTCAGAGCCAACAGTATCTAAAATGACCTCTTGTGAGGTGAGGAATATAGGACAATGTCTCCCCTCTAGTGAGCACCCGTTTCATACCTCTATATCATGTTACAGATCAATATTAGAGACTGGTCTGCAGAATTATGCCCCAGCTGTTCAGATGGCAATAAATTTGTCAGATTTAATAACCTGGCATGAATAGGTCATAGCCAGATGATAATGAAATGGGTCCCTGTAATTCCTGCAATCTTGTGAGGGCTTTAATTTTCAAATTTTCAGATCTGCAAAAGATAATGTTAACTAATAGCACCTCTTCGGATGGACCGTGGCTCTGTCATCAGACGGAGATAACAGAGGAACAGAGCCACCACCACCCCCCACAGCTCAGGAATGTTGTTGCTCCCACTGGCCATGGCAGTCACCTAAGATGATGTCACCTACTTTTAGGGCCAAGACAGCAAGAACGTTCTGCCACCTCTCAGACACGGGCCAATGTTACGCAACATGAACGGGACACTGAACCACTTTTAGTGACACAGCCAAGGTATTTAAATAGAAAACTTTTGTTGTGGCATGAGGTGGAGAGGAAGAGTGAGGACAGTTCAATAAGAGTAATATACTACTACTACTACTGCAAATAATATACCAGCAGTGATATATTACCCTTTAATAAGAGTATTTCATAAGGACAACAACAGCATAAGATCTTCATGGCAGGTCCTCGTTTTTGGAAAAAAAGTTTATGCAAATTTATTAACTATATAATTATACCAAATCTTGTACAACAGCCATGTTGTGCCAAACATGCCAAAACGGCATTCCCTGAAGGCTTACGAAATGTGTTTCATTTCAGGACAATTAAAAACACACACACATTAGTATATGTATTAACCGGTGCCAAAATCAAGACTTTGACAACAATTTTTACATGAAACAATTTACTACCTTTCAAAATTTTCATTTGCCTTAAGCCTAATTGTAAACTATGATCCCGTCATATAACAGCTCACTCGGAGATCCCTAGGCGCAAGAATTTAAACTGCTCCAGATTAGCATGTTGTCTCTGGTAATTATGAAGTTATGCTTAGAACTGTAATAAGAATTAATATGATTCAACCACTTGTTCTCTCCTTATCCCTCCAGTTCCTCCAAATTAAGCAGAATGTTTTATAAATTACAAAAACACCCACAGAGGAAGAAAAAAAACAATTCTATTGTGTTAACAGTACCAGTTCACCACCTCTGGATCCGAAGTGGCTTAACATCTGAGGTGAACGCATGTAGAACAATGACTGTCCTCCTGTTCTGGGAACAGGAAGCACCACCTCCCAACTGGTCAACAGAGGACTGAAGCCAGAATTAAGTCCCCCAAACTCCAAACTTACAATGGAAGCCGATATCATTTCCACAAAGGATAAAGAACTGATTTCACCTTCTAGTAAAAAAACAAGTTGGACAAAAACAGCTTATTTGAAAAGGAAGGCATCTGTTGTCATGGTGACTGATCCCACAGGTGACTGTATTCACCCAGATTACCGGAGATCTGTCATTGATGAGAAAGAGCTCTCAGATGTGCCATTACAAGTAGCATTTACAACCAGGTGAAAACAAAACGACTGGTCTATATATGTCAGCAAATAAAAATTAAAAACACAAAAGTACTATCCACTGTGTACGCAGTACCAATTCGGGGGTGTGAAGAAAAAAAAAGATGTGCATAGAATATAGCAGTGAAATAACATGTGTGTGAAACTGCTGGCTTGGAGAGATTTTCATTTATCTCAGTTTTCTCAGAGGACAGAGGACCTTAAAAAAATATGAAAGTTTCAAATATGACTGCCAGAAAATGCTTTTGCAAAAAAAAAAAAAAACCATTTAGAACAGCATTAACCATTTGAATTACATGAAAAAAATAAACACAGCCTGATTTGGCCTTCAATTAAAATAGAAAGTTTATATAATTACAATTATTTTGGGATATGATTAGTATAAATTATTATACAAAAGTAGAAAAAAGATGGAGATTAGTGTTGATTTGGAAATTGTTCAATTAGAAATGCATGCGCAGAGGAGATATTGGGGTTAAAATATTTTTTACTGAAGCCATGCAAATGCAAATTGGACAATTACAGCTGATTAGCAAAACATCTCATGTCCAGTCAGAGTTCATACTATTGTTTACGAGTCGCCCTGGAAACGACAGCAAAGGCCATGAGACTGAGGGTTACTTTTATTTACTTGCTTCTGATTTTCAGGGAGGTGGATGTAAGAAAGTGACGATATGAAAGTCAGCGTCAGCAAAAGTGAAACGCAATCTGACTTCTGTCATGATAAGAGTGTCACCTGCTTTTCTGGGGGGGGGGGGGGTTACTTGTCACATAGTGAAAGTACTTACATGTATGCAGGCACTCAGTCACGGTGGTGGGCTTTATCAGGTAACCTTTGCACACATAGCAGGTGATGAAGTGGTTGAACTCTTTGACGAGGTGTTTCCTCTGCCCGGACATTTTTGACCCCGGCAGAAGAGGTTGTACAGAAGGAATGTAGACAACGGTGTCAGAGGGGGTAGGGGGGGTGGGTGGTAGGGATGCAGGGCAGGGTTCACAGGAGTGCTTTGGTTACACTACACTGCTGGGCTGCCCTGTGCACCCACTGCATTTCAAGTCAATCCTCACTTCGTGGAAAGGGCATTCTCCTGGAGACATTAATCTGGGTGCTTCACTTCTCATCCGCCTGGGAAAGTGTATCTAGCAAATGCAAGTACATCACAATTAGACTTACGCTCGAAACTGGGGTGGATGCTATAAATTCAAGTATACATGAACTTTATATAATGCAAAAACAGCAAGTACACCAATGTGTGTCATTTTATATATAAACGATGCGTTCAAAGTGTTAATGCAAAAAGAAAACATGTAGCAGAAATTGATACCGCCGTCAATCTTTTTTTTAAAAACTTACAAAGAAATTACCAGTCTGTAAAAGAAATGGAATGAAGATTCACCAAGCGACCCCAGAATCTCATCGCAGCTGAGATAAACGGGTCCTTAATTTCTCTGATATTTCGTTTTATGATGGGTCAGGATAATTAGCAATCTAAATGCAATGCCTTCGCATTAGTGCACGCAGTGTCGTGGAAGCCACAAAATATCCCCATGCATTGCATAGTACAGGTGCATCTTACGTTATAGACATGAATTCCGCCCCCTCACACACACATTATCAATACCGCCCTCGCTTCCCCATACACTCGCATCACATCTTCCACCTTAAAACAGGCCGGAACTTAAACTGACTCGACTTTTATAATACTTTAAAACTACTGTTTCTTGCTAGAAATACAACTTGTCGTTCATTCGGTTCTCGTAGGGAATCCATCAAGTTCCCGTTCAATGTCAGCGTAAGCGCAGGTGCCCGGTGAGAACAGCCCGGCTAGCCCGTAGTTAGCTGGCTCATGGGCCGCCTATGTCCTCGCACGATTTCTGACTGTAGCGACATCCCTCGGTATTACAGTCCCGTTTTATCGTACGTATTTATAATAAGAGTTAAACGACGGCAGACACTGTGACGGAGCGAAACAAGTAGCCTGCCCGTTAATTAGATCTAAAAACGCACACATCGGAGATATGGTGAAGAATTAGTGCGAATACGTGCCGAAGAAGGGGGTGTTTTTGCATTTTAAATGTGCTGGCTGCGGTGTAGGTCAGGCGAATCGCAGGGACGTCACCGCGGCGCTCAGGAGCGCGCTACTAGAAAAATCCTCCGGCGCGGAGCTCGCACGCGGACAGCGGCCGCGCGCGCTATCTGTCGCTCATCAGCACCAGGAAGTCGCGAGCGTCACTACGTGCGTCACCTCCCCGAAAACAGGTTTACTGGGCGATAAATGTATGAACATGGCTAGCTGGGTACGCGCGGCGCTGACCGGGGAGGGGGGGGACGCAGCCGCCGTCGTTAAAAAAAAAAAAAGAAAAGGAAAAACACGCCACACCACACAAGTTGCTAGCGGCCGTAAAAGTGTAACTTTCCGCCGCGGCGCGGCGTCAAGTACGAGGCACTAGTTGGGGCGCTTTAACTAGCGCTTTACACACTACCGAGCGGAACAAGGTCGGACACATGCCCAGCAACTTGATAGCCGTGCGTGACACACGATACCATCCCCATCCCACCCTAAAACTTCACCAGAACGGCACCTTGTGAAAACGATACGCAATAGCGTCGGCTACCCGACTGGCTCTCGCTACGCGGACCGCATCGCTTACCTTCCATTTCTAACGAGGCCGATGGTCGTGAGGATCCGCCGAAAATCCCGAGCGCTATAACCCGGCGCTGCTTAATGTGCGTGGATGTTGCATTAAATCTCACAGAATACGGAACTAGCCGCTGTAAAGATGATAGAAGAAAGGGGCGGAGTACTTTCCACTGCTTGTTTACGCATTGCTGCTTTATTCATCCTACGGCAGATACACTCTGATTGGACACAAACTAGGGCGCAGCCTTCAATTACCAAGTACTCCAGTAACTGTGCACGATAACAGAGGGCTGGTGGAAAAGTGTGCTGTTTATCAACACAGCACTGTGGCAGCCAGATAGTGTGATAGTTAAAGCACATAGCCCTCCATTGCAACGCCAGCCTGTTTAAACGGTGCATGTCCATTGCAGGCATATAAAATAGGAGCCCGTTACATTGTGCTTAAATGATTTAGAATTAAATAATGTCATCAACACTACTGCGTGGCTCATCCGTGACTTAATGCTCAGCAAAATAACTTTTTCTTAAAGGGCCCACGTTTTATTTAAAGTATCACTAGGAATTAGAGTAAATGTGGCCTTCGTTCGTCTACTCATTGGCATAAAACTCTTTAAAAGTATGCAGTGGTTAGGAATTTGATGTTCTGTAATGACGTGTTACGGTTCTGGTGATATTTATTATGACAGATAACGTGGTAAAGTATGTCTTCGTCAATTATCATTTAAATGGATACGTCACATAATAAGCGTCGTGATTATGTGGCATCTCTCGTTACATTAAGTTAAACGAGCTTGTAACTTAATCAGAACCGCATGGCTGTACGCTTCTATGAACAGATATAAATGATGTCAGTGTCCGTCTTTGGTCTTAATACAGTTAATAAAATCAGGGTCAGTTTGACACTAGTTAGAATTGACCTATTTAATAATTGCCCCCGTGGAAAAGTCATAGTAGCGTCAAGATTAAAGGTTTTACTGGATTATTCCAGGCAGCTAAAAAAGTTTAACATGTAACGTGTTGTGGTCTGCAATCATTTCTCTTTCTGCCGTTCCTTCTTAATGTGGACATTAGCTATATTTCCCAGTCCCTTTCTTAATGTGTTGTAGTATTGTATTGCTGTATTATAATATTAACACATACCATATCATCATATTGTGGATATAAGATGTTACTGGAATTGTCTACTGCAGTACCTGCTACTCTGGGTATAGTTTGATATATGCACATTTCAAAATATTGTTAACTGTGTAAGGGGCAACGGTAAACTTTACAGGAAAAAGAGAGTGCCTCATGTAATGAAAGCAGGTGTTTGCCGAATGTTGTTAAAAGTATTCTGGTATCTTATAACCTACAAAAATAATAATCCATCTTCCATCACTGCTTAAACAATTTCACACTGAGTCTAGGAAGCTTAGAACACAATGCAGGGGCATTCTGGACAGTATGCTAGTCCATTGCAGAAATAATGACTGCATTTAAGGTATTTTGTAGGGTGGCACAGTGGTGCCACAATTAGCACGGTCCCGTAGTACGTCAGGACAGCAGGATATGCATCTCCGTCCCAGCTCTGTGTATGTAGAGTTTACATGTTCTGTCATTGTGGGGTTTCCTCTGGTTGTCTCCCCCGCAGTCCAAAAACACAGGTGAATTGGAGTAGCCAAATTGCCTCTGTGTGTGAATGGTGCCCTGCAATGTGTTGGCCCCCCATCCTGGGTTGTTCCCTGCTTTGTGCTTGGAGCTTCCAGGATAGACTCCAGGTCCCTACATAGGACAAGGAGGTACTGATAATGGATGGAATTAGGGGCTTGATTGCCTGTGTGTGTGGTCAAATATCCTCACAATGTGATGAAATCCTACTATTTTGACCTCGTGGAACAATTTTTGGTCCCCACAAAGTTAGGGACACAAACATGTATGCAGTTTTGTCCAAAAATGTTCAGGCCATGTTCCATATACTTCCCCCTGCAGTCCAAAGGACTTGCCCAAAGTGTGTGACTGTCTGTGTAGCCATCCTAGGTGTCCCTTCCCTTATGCTATATGCTGCCTAGGATTGGCGTTAGCCCCTGCTCACCCCCACCAAAGAGCCTGTACTGGATAAATGGCTGGAAGATGGATGGATATAAATACCATGTATACTTGGTTGTTTTCACTGTAATGGATTAGGTGAGTATTGTTTCTATGGGCAAAAAATTACATCAGACAGAAGTAAAGAAATATTGGATAGTCTGTGGTTTTCTTCGTATTATATACAGTGTGAATATGTCTAGTACAATGGGTGTATTTTTCATTGCCTGGGATCCACTTTTAATTATGCTACCTGAGGATTGCATTTGTAAGCGGGCATATGACTAGTATCTTCTTCCAAAATTTTATCTATCTTCCTACTTTAAAGGAAACAAAGCGGGTAAAATAAACTCAAGAATATTATTGATCCCGTTGAAGATAGAGACGTAAGATCGATATAAGTAAAGTCAGTTTTTTTGTTTTTGCTCAGACTGAATGCTGTTAACCTTTAAATATTTCATGACTCTAGAGTATTGAATAGAAAACATGGCCTATCCACCTGCAATTTCATTTTAAAATAGACAGAGAAAACCAGTAAGGAAAGTAACACAAAAACCTGATTACTAATACTGACTTTATCTTACAGTACTAATCAAGAGTTTGGACAATCCTATCTATTGAAAGGATTATTTGTACTATTCTCTACATTTCAGAATAATCATAAATACATCTAAACAATAAAACAACTTATAATGAGTTATGCAATGACCAGAAAAGTATTAAATAAAAAAAATATATTGGGGGACAGCTCCTCGGGTTGGGACAAAGAAGGTTGTTGGATCAAATCCCTGGGTCAGCAGGACAATCCCACCATTGGGCTCTTGAGCAAAGCCCTTTGCCCTAATTGCTCCAGGGACTGGCTAACCTTACTGTCTCTTCTATACACCAGGTTCATGAGGTGGCCCCTTAAGATGCTTTTCCAGCTGTCCTGAAGGAGTTCCCACATATATGCTGAGCATTCATTGTCCGTTTTTCCTTCACTCTCTGGTCAAACTCCAAAACCATCTCTACCGTGTGATGGTCAGGTGGCCAGGTCATGTGATGTGACATTATCACTCTGGCTTAGCGTGTCCAAACTGTTGACTGGTACCATATATAGCAGTTTTAAAATTTGCAGTTGTACATCTGAGTTGTATAACCACTTATCGAGTACACAAAGTCACAAAATATGGGCAGCTGAGAGACACCACGTCACCCAAATCAATGTTTTTGGCCTGCAGGAGAAAACCAATACAGATATGGTGGGAACATGAAAACTTCAGAAAGATCCAAGTGCAGGCATCAAGCCCACTGTGTTTTGAATCCGTTTTATGATTTAGTCATTTCCAAGTGGATCCTTTCGTTGCATTCTTAAGTTTTGCCTGTCACACACTGAATGACATATTTGAGTTTATTTACAGTAACTATGCCAGTTTAATCTGATCAGTAACCTCATAGCATTACTGCAGAGCCATGAGATTTGCCCTAGTTGAGAGCAGTGTTGAAAATCTGCAACTCTCCTCCAAAAACTTCCTGAAAGAAGCCATGGTAGATCCTCTTCAGAGAGCGTCACCACGATGTCTTTAGCTCACTGACTCTGCTACATCTTAAGCAAAGATCATAGCCTTGCCTGTATCTTATCTCCGGAGTCCTTGTTGACTAACCACAAACCAGATAAAATTCCAAAATTCTGAAATTGAACTTCATCACGGAGTTTTCTGTCAGCCTGAATCCAAGAGCTTAATTTAATGCAGCTTCTTTCCAAACTAGGGAAGCAGACTGGCAGGAGAGCGATAGGTGTGGATGTTTTCAGCTCCTAATAAAATCGGTACTTGGTAGATTTTGAACTGGATCCGTCTTCAGTTAAGAGGTTTTGATGAATCTGTTCTTTTCATACAGAAGTCGCACAAATTTGCTTTTCTGCTCTAGCTACGCAGGTGTCGACAGTAATCCGGTGAACGAAGAGACAAACTTAATAGTCTAATTATCAAGTCTGGGGTACCTGAAGCTTTGCATATCCCTAACAGCTAGTAGCCTGTGGAGATACCAGTCTCTGGGGCACAGATGACAACTGTTTGGGTCATTACTTTCACTGTGTGCCGGCATCATTTTTTTTTATGCACACCCACTTAATGAGCTGGATGGCACGTTGGCTCAGTGGGTAGTTTTATTACCTCACGCTGCCAAAATTCCCAGTCTGTAACTTGTTTTGTGTGTGCGTGTGTGTTTGCGAATGTGGCTGAGTTCTCCCTGTCTTCACGAAGGTCTTCTCTTTATAGCTCTGCGTGCTCTAAGTCAAATACAGCAAGGATTACTAAGAAAAGGGATTATGGAAATGAATGACTAAAACCAACAAAGATAATCCTCAATCAGCTCTGTAAATAAAAACAGTGGAGGTTATCAGAATACCTTTGGTAAGTACATTGCACAGCTTAATAAGACAGTGTTTTCTAATCGGTCCTTGGGCGCCCACAGCCAGTCCATGTTTTTGCTCCCTCTGCATTCCCTGCCAGTTGGTAAGGAGTAAAAATGTGGACTGGCTGTGGGCCCCCCGAGGACTGGACTGGGAAACATTGCAGTAATCTTATAAGAAAGGGTACAATACCCCATTGCATTAAAACAAGTTATAAATTCTCAGTCCATTCTTCCAGAAGCATCCTTTATAGTACAGTGAATTATAATGACAATAATGCAGGTGTGAACCGGAAGTTCAGGGATTTTTCCAGTGGGCCAGCTGGTTGTGAAGACCGGTCATTCTTGCCCAACCCCAGAATTCTGTAACTTATATTCCAGGGCTGCCCAGTCCGATCTTGGCATGTTTCCAGGTTGAAACTAGGAGGTGATTAATAGATAGAGTGTTATTTCATTGGTGGCCAACCGGCTGATTGCAATCGGCAAAAGCCCCCAGCCCCCGACTGGAGGGGGGGATTCCCCTGTGGTTGGCAGCCAATTCCCAGCTTGCTTTTTTGTTGCAAATCTGCCCCTGTAATAACAGTGGTATGATGGAATATGGTGGTCTGGGGTTTCTCTCAAAGTGGGACACATTTCGTCCCAAATCCCAAAGATATGAAAGTGGACTGATTGGTGTCCCTGAAATGCCCATCATGTATGATTGTGTGTGCGCAGCATTGCGCAGAAGTCGTAGGCAGCCAAAGGTAATTATGTTTAACGCTTTTTTCTGGGTTGTATGTATATATTTGCTCCAAGAAAAGAATTATAATATTGGAATGTTTACAAATAAGCTGTAATAAAAGTATAAGGATTTCTCCTGCTTTGCAAAAAGTTACTGATGCCTTGCTGGATTGCTAGATGAACACCGCTTCAGTTCCCAAACCTCTCCTCAGGAGCACCTCAGCCATTCCATATATTTATTAGTTTTCACTGGCAACTCATTTACTTAATCAACTTGATCAATTAATCTCATGAGGTATTGATTACCCAGACAAGGTTATTATGTGAGTTCAACAAATACATGGAATTATTGGATGACACCTGCAAATACGGGTGACTTGAGGAATGGCTTTGAAATGGCTTACCTGGCAAGGTGTACAGACATAAAATCATAGCTATACACCAATATAAACATAATTTAAACATTATTTCCTTTGACGGCCAAAGATTTTTTGCTGTACAGCAGCAATTCTCAACCCATGGGTCGCGACCCAAATTTGTATCACGGCAAGGTCTGAAAGGGTTGCGAGGCACAGTTGGAAATGTAAGCATTTTAAGGCCAGAAAGCTCCTATGCTGATCCATGATCACATTTCCCAGTTCCGATCCTACAATTAATCCATATAAACAGGTTTTAGGTCTGCAAATGCTTAGTGAAAAACTAGTGAACACTCATGCAATCCAAGAAGCCAAAGGACAGATGCTCAATTTAAAATTCACTGGCGCATCCAATCAGATTTGTGAGATGGTCATTGATTGGCGTAAACTGCAGAGTGCACTGCGTGCTTGATCATAGCGTTAATTAAAACCTATACTTGATACAGGGTCGCGACTGAAATGCCAAGGTAAAAATTGGGTTGTGGTGCAAAAAAGTTGAGAACCACTGAAGTACAGTATATGTGCCCTGTGATGGACTGGCATCTCATCCGGGGTCTAGTCCTGACCTATGACTTATTCCACCTAGGATATACCACATGCCTTGTGTCTGTAGCCTTCGGCATAGGCTCTGGACCATCACAACCCTGAATAGCACTAGCAGCTAGAGAAAATGGATGGATGGATGGATGGATGGATGGATGGATGGATGGATATTTTGCATAATTCTGACTGAGATGAGCAGGTACCTGCATAGGCAAAATCTTTTCATAATTTACAAATACTGTTTACCAATGCTTAAAAAATTAAGTATTCAGGACTGTCTTATAATAAAATCTTGTGGTAAATACGCTTTATAACAATAAATACACTCCTGTATTTTTATAATTAACTGGAAATGAAACAAAAAGTGTAGTAAAATTAAATAATTTGGCTAATAGATTAAAATATACATGTATATTAAGTGTTCACAATCAACGATGCTGACCTCATAAACTAATTCACTTAAATTAACTGTACTTTAAGCAGTCTTTGTACTAAAATGATTTCGTGATCCAAAGGTATGTGGTTTAAAAATTGTTTTTTTCTGCTCTAGAATTAGAGAAAGATGCTGGTGATGTTTGTGCCGGGAAACCGGGGCCACACTGACAGTGTTACGCTTGGGTGGGTCCGGAATTTCAGAGAGAACTTCAAAAACAGCTGAAAGTGAGATTCAATTACTGTGAGACAGCTGGGATGAAACAGCCTTAGCATTTGTCCCCAAAGAAGCACCATTTGTCTGTATTGCGGCTGAATTCTGCTGATTCCAAATGCCAGCGTGCAAAGTGCAAAATTACCGAAACATATTGTGACATGCTGTGTTCCTATTCAGAACGATGAGGTTTTTGTGCGAAATAACTCCCGTTGCTGTCTGGCTCACATGAATTAAAAAGATTTACACTATATGAAAAACAATCCTGTTATATGAATGAATTAAAAACGTGGTTCTTGGTGTCGGATCACAAATCTTTGATGTTCTGTGGTTGTATTGTTAAAATATCGTTACGGGAAGCGTGTTATCAAAAACAATGGTAAAACTGCATCTGAGCAATAAGAGGAAGATCACTTAATTTTGCATGAGCCAAAAGATAAGTTTAGTTGTGGTTTATTGCTGCTGGCAGGGTCAGGTTGCATTCTAACCTAACAAGGGCAACAGCAACTTCAGGCCTCAGCAGAAAGTGTGCCTGGTAAGGAGATGATCTGACAGCCAAATCTATATGTGTCTGAAAATGGCAATACTGTGTCCAGAGAGAGTTTACCGAGGTGGAAGGGGGACCGTTCATTCAGGGCTCATCAACAATCACAGGCTGCGGGCGCAGAAGGAAGCGGCACGCTTCACACCATGGAGACGTAAGGGAAACAGACCAATCTGCTTCATCGGCGGTAGTCATGGTGATTCTCAGATGGACTGAAGCATGAGAAATGAGCATGAAGGAGTTTCCTAGTGATGCTCCATGTGGAATTTGTTCAACTTCTGTGATGACTTCACAAAACATGCATCAGTGTTTGCGCATATATTTTGTTGCATGTGTGCATCTTTCTCTCCTTGATAACGTTTGCGTGTGGAGCGGCTACATACATGTAGATGCAACAGCACTGCCAACACACAGCTGAGCATCAGATGCTCTCATGGACTGGTGAGGCCGAAACGTGATTCAGTTTTCCTCCTTGACAGCGGTGCCTACTTGGCAGTGGAGATAGAAATTGGAGTTTTTCTGGGGTTGCTGTGCGAATCGACCAGCTAAAATGAACATGGCAACAGAGAGAGGCATTTCCTTACACTTTGGTATTGAAATGTCTTTCTATTTAGATGCTGCATAGCAACTTGGGTTAATGAAAATGTGTGTGCATGTGTGTGTCTGCCTTTGGGACTTAAAGGAATGCAGGCTTAGCTAATGTCAGTTGTCAAATGGATGGGTATTTATTGTTTGAAGCTTTTATAATTATTTTTACAGCTCTGGAAAATAATAAGTGACCACTCTATATTTAAAAAAAAATCTGCATTATTAAATCCTGGTTTAATCCTGGTTCTGCTGGCAGAAGGTTGCGCTGAGCAGCAGGTTGCTTCCAGGCTCAAAGTTTCTAAGACAGCAATATACAAGAATAAGATGAAGCAGGAGATACTGGCAATTACCAGAAACCAGCCAGGTAGAGGGCAGAAGTGACTTTCTAATGCCAGAGATGGCTGTCAACATAGCCGATGGTGCCTCATGAATTAGCAGGCTTCTAGAAACAGGACTGAAGATCCATAAAGCAAGGAAGAAGCCCTTTACCAATGAGAAACAGGGAAGAACCAGGCTGGAATAAAAAAATATATGTATATTTACCATAAATTAGAAATGTTCTAATTATAACTGAAGAACTTTACAAAATTAGTATTCCCGTTTCAGTGAACTTGACTCTACCTTTGAAAGTATGATTTAATGCCTTTCAAACTAAGTTTGCTGTTTACTTTGCAAACTGAAGCTATGTCTTAAAAGCAACCCTTTATATGGGTTTTTCTTCTAGAATCATTCTCTCTTTTACATTACCTAGTTATTTGTTACTGTTAGACCATGAAATACATGAAGCTGTCCGCCAAGCTGAGTAGGACATCACGCGTCGTTCTGTAAAGCCATTGAGATCAGCCTTATCAGGTTTCGATAATAGAAATGCAACTCAAAGCACCGTCCACACATTCCTGTCTTAATTGCTAATTCTGTCCTGGTCATCTAAACATAACAATCTTTATTAGCTACTGTTTCTGTATTTTCACGGCCCTAACAATTAAACTGAAGTAAAACTTCCATGAGCTGCTTTTTCCTGTACAATTTACTAAAAATATAATGTATGGTACATAAAACTGCTACATTCTGCCCATCTTACCCTCATTACTCCTCCCTAACGTGGCCCTCATGAGCCACGTCTGTTGCTCGTTGCCTCTTGTTAGACTTTATATATCGGTACCTGTTTGTCTCAACTTCCTCAGTCCCAGAATTAGCGTCGCTCTCCTTGTCAGCCCGTGTCCTTTCTCATTGCAGTCCGCTTGTTTCTATCTCTCGTGATCCTCTTTCTTTCCCGACTCTGTTTGTGTAGTTCAGTAAAACCCCTCTGATTTATCAAAAACACCTGCCTTCGAATCCTTCGTCTCAAAAGTCATGACAAAAATGATCGTATCGGATTAAAATTGCATATTCAGAAACACAGAAAAGCGACAGAGGCACGTGCTTGTTTTTTTTTTTTCCAAGCTAAAAGCAAAATCACAACACATCCGATTAGTCACATGATGATAACACATCACTGCGAATAAGTCAGACTTGCACACTGACGTCTCTTTCTGTTTTAGGTCTGATTTATTTCCAGACTGGGAGCAAGATGAAGACGACATCTGTTTCATCATGGTAGATACACCCACTATTGTTTTTTTTTTTAAAAAAAACTCAACCTAGGATAGGATCTTACCAGACATTCATCTTCATCTGACATTCATTACTGATTAACTCCTGTGGTGTCTAACTATAACCAAGACAGATGAAGTCAAACTAGAACCTCCACCATGAGAATATCATTCTAGCATAAATATGTATGTACGATATCTATATATAATAACTGTTGAAATAACTATAATTACAAGAATGAAGTACAAGAATGGATGTCAGGAATGCACTCGTCACTCTTCAGATTCCCATTTGCACACTAAGCAAGTATCGATTTTCTGATCTGAGTTCAGCTGCCGCTTCAGATCCTTTGTTCACTGTACGATGTGCATAACGTACAATGAGTATCGAAACGGGGCGAGGGGATGGTTTTCCTGAGGGACTGTACGGGGCCGGCGGTGACAACGGCGCTGCTGAGGGTGTTTCCTGCTACCCCCCATGGACGACTCGAGTCGCGCTTGTGTTTTCTCGCCCCTCCCGATATGGAAACGCCGCCATAGACCGTTCTCCTTGCAGGTACTCTGTTAGATCACTGGGGCACGATTACAGTCGGTCAAAAACCTGAGAGACACAAATGTGTCATCCCTTTCGCCCCCCAACCCCCACCTCCCCTTTGGCCTCAGGATCACACATTTGCACTACAGAGATCTCACTGCCGCTACTGCGATTAGTGCTCCTTGTGGTTCAAGTGACAACTGAGTATTAATCCGTTGCCCCCCTGAGAGGGACTCCGACGGCATTGGGCTCTGATCGCCACGGCGACAGGCATTTTCCGGTGACGGGAGACTTGCTGCAGTGGGGAATCTCGGCAGCTAGATGCCCAAATGCGGAGCACGCTTCCCCAGGGGGGGAGCTCCAGACCCCATGTGTTACATTCCTCTGGCGTGTAAATCCTCCTGGGGAAGGAGCATCTGCTCAGCCCCCTGCCGCGCTGCAACCTTCTATGACACTGGTTCATTTCCGTGGACCGTCAGATTCCGAGTTATTAATTACCTGTGGCCCAGGTCACGCTTATGGGCCCAGTCATGTGCGTCCCAAGGTTACCAGCAGGGGGCGCCACTAGGGCTGTTTTAAAATGCTATTTACTGCCACTCCCCCCCCCCCCAGTAAAGGCTTGGCCTCCCTTCTCAGGAATCTCTAGCGACACTCCTGGTCACCGTGACATATATTTTTCTTTATTTTATCTCCTCAATTTTCTTCAACGTTAAAAATCGTGCAGGACAGGAGACTTAATTAAGCTGCCAAGCTGAGGGTCAGCAGGCTAATCCTTTGCACCTGTAAGCTGCCAAGCTGAGGCTCAGCGGGCTAACCCTCTGTGCCTGTGGTCTGAAAGGTTGCCGGTTCACACCTCAGCGAACAGTTACTGGTCTGTGGGTCCTTAGCCCTCAGCTCCGGGGGGCATCGCATGCTGGCCGACCCTGTGCTGTGACTGACCTGTATGTGTGTCTCATGGAAGGTAAAATCGGGTACGCGAAAAGAGATTTTCCCAGTGGAGATTAATAAAGCATTTCTGTTCAATCATGTTCCAATTTACACTGCTGTAATGAAGCAATTGACATATCATCTATAAGTCAGCATAATGCACCTTCATGGATTCCCCCTCATTAGGAGTGAACAACGTTACAGCAGTGTAAGGTCCAGAACAAAATTACTAAGGGTGCCTCTGAAATTATTGAGGGGACATGATCAACATGGTCTGATTGACTTCCACCTGAGGGGACACATTAATCTGAGGGTGCTATACACCCTAAAGCACCCTTGTAGACCAGGGTCTGCATGGCATGAGATGACACAGCATGCAATGTGTCATAGACTTCTGTGGCCGTAGACGTCGATGTGTCTTAGATGTCAACAGCCATAAACGTCAATGTGTCACAGACATCAGGAGCCATAGCTGTTTGGAGACATCAGTAGGGTCAGTATGAGATGTGGATGGCAGGGAGGCCAGTCACACAGTTGTTCCCTTTCAGAATCAAGCACTTAGAAAATATGTTGTTTATTTTTGCATCTAGGAACGTGAAGTGAAGGATTTAGAGTGCAGTTTGTCTGTGGAAAGTGTCCAGGTGCATAAATTGGATGACTTACAGAAACTCCATTATCTCTTGACATTTGAATATTTAATTATTCCGTATTCTTCTTAAATAATTTAAATGAAGCACAAGCTACAAATATGTCATCCGCTGAAATCCTTTCTGGAAAAGTCCTTCTCTAAAAAGAAGCATGCGCGATACATTTCCGCATCTATTACGCATTGACTCCTGTGCCATTATTTCCGTTTGATCAATGGGGAGAGAAATCTGGAAACACGAGGGTGCTTTTCTCCTATGGCAGATGCATCATGAGATGCATCATACCCCCCCCC
>JAODJX010000043.1:9726411-9752703 GCA_026776945.1 Isichthys henryi
CCCCCCCCCCCCCCCCCCCCCCCCCCCCCCCCCCCCCCCAAGGATCTGCTGAAAGAGCCTGGGAAACAAATACTGCATTTGTCTAACCAGCATCCATGGGTCTATTCAGAGCTCCTTGCTTAGGTGCCGGAGCAGAGCAAATTCAGGAGGGTCGGCACAAACGGCTGCTAAAATCACATCGAAGGTGCTCGCATTAATAGCACGCTGCCTAAGTTAATCATAGCCAGTGTTTTCATATAGATACTCCAAGAACTACATATTTAACCCTGGGGGGGAAAGGGGGCTTTAGTCCGAAACGAATTACAATTTCAATTAGAAGCTATCATTTATCCTGAACTACTAATTTGTTTTGTTGCATTTTAAAACACTTGGGCGACATTTTGGTTCTTTTCAGTAATTTAAACTAATTCCAGGGATGTAGTAGTGGGATCATGGATTTAGAATTGATGAAGCAATCAGATTTTGCTGAAAGGTACCTGATGTTCAGCCAGTTTGGCGTAAAATGGCATCTCCTTTCACACCTTCACCTCTCCAGCGCTTCTACCCCCCCGCGTTTGTCAGATGATTCGTATCATAAGGTGACCACGGTCTGGGGTAATGGGAACAGGGACATGGTCAGACTTCGGGATCCCTACAGAGGGAAATCACACTTTTAACCTTCTCTTCAAAGGTTTCCGGTAAGAAAAGCGAGGGCAAAGAGACGAGCGAGTACCACCCGGGGCAGTTTGTCCGGGGGCAATATGAGGCCACGATGCACACGGAGAAGCAGGACGGCGTCAGATCCCACCCAGGAGCGACGGCCGTCCCAGAAGCTGCTAATGAATTCAAGTTGGACTCTTTAAAAGTACATCCAGCTTGGTGTTGCTAGAGCTTTCATTAACATGCAGACATTTATAGTAATTATAATTATATTCACTATATTTACTGTAGCAGACATAATTGCTTTTTAAACTAAATCATAAGTATTGGTACAGCAATGTATAACATAACTTACCTGAAACTTGTATATACGTTTAAAATATAACATACTTGGTTGCCTAATGGACAACCTAGCAAATTATAAAAATACAATTCATTGGTAATCATTTTTGACGGTAGTAATTTCAGTTCCCGCGGCAGTTTCTAAAAAGCGTGTTCTCGGCTAGGTTGACAATGCGGGCCGCTTGAAGCTTGAGACCGTAGAGGACCTTCACAACATCCTGCTGCTGAAGAAGAGGAAGAGGACGAAGAAGGTGCCAGCGCGCATCAAGAATCCGGAGCCGGACTTCATTGTAAGAAGAATAATCATTACCAGTAATTTACTGAGGAGGTAAAATAGGGATTCTTACCATCTGAATCTCACACAGCCCGACGTGGTGGATGACGTGACATTCCTCAAATCGGCTGCCGAAAACAAACTGCCGGTGATCGAGAAATATTTGGCCGACGGTGGAAACCCCAGCGTCTGCGACCATGTGAGCATTTCAGTGATAGACGCAGTGGCACACCGCTCCGATGCACCTGTCTGGCAGAATAATGCTGATAGGAAGCTTTCTCCCTTTTTTTAATCCTCTAAGTTCAAGAGGACCGCGCTGCATCGGGCATGCTCCGAAGGCCACGTGGAGATCGCCAGGAGGCTCCTAGAGGCCGGAGCCTGCATCGATGACATGGATAAGGTACCAACGGAGAGACGCGATGCGGGATATCGCGCAAGCCGTCGGCCGCATGTCTCACCTATGCTTTGGCCCTGTCGCAGCTGGAGTGCACCGCTGCCCACTGGGCTTGTCGGGGGGGACATCTGCCAACGCTGGAGCTGCTGCTCAGTCATAACGCGAAGATCGGAGCCAGGGATAAGGTAATAATGGCAGGGACACGATTCTGATGATGAGGGGGCTATCATTTACATGCTAAAGGCCAGGTGCAGATTACTTGACAGCTTTTTCCCCTGGTCTGTTTCCCAGCTGTACAGCACCCCTCTGCACGTCGCCGTCAGAACCGGACATTATGAGTGCGCTGAATACTTAATTCATTGCGGCGCGGACATCAATGCCAAAGATAGAGTGAGTGCACAAGTCTTTGCATTAAAGCAAACCGGTGATGTTAAAAAAGAAAGCCCTTAACGTCATTTTCGGTTGTTTTCACCTAGGATGGAGACACGCCCCTTCACGATGCCGTGAGACTGAACAGATTTAAAATGATCGAAGTACTTCTGCTCCACGGAGCCAAGCTGAGCATTAGGAACTGTGTAAGTACACACCCCCTGTCCCCACGCATGTCTGTTAACGATTTTTTGCATTGTGTGTCCCGGAATGATGAGTATGACCACAACGACGCGGCGAAATATTTAGTTCATTTATACAGAAATTTTAGGAGGATTTTAATTTTCACCTCTGTATTTTCACTTTGATCTATACCATTATTTATATATATATATACATACATACACACACACACACACATACACACATACATACATACAAACACACGTAATATACATAGTAACGATAGTGTACTTCAGTGCCATCTAGTGGTAGGGGAAAGCAAACGTTTTATCGCAAAACATTTTTTTGGGTTACGTATTTCATATTTGGGATACAAACCAGTGACGATGACAAAATAAAGATTTCATAGTAATAATATCGGAGATTTGTATATTAAAACTTAATTTTATTTCAGGAAGGGAAAACGCCAATGGAAACTCTTCTTGAGTGGCAAAGCGGAGCTAAAAATATTCTTGGCAATTTTAACATGTAGACAGACGATGCAGACAGAAGTTCATACTGGCAATGGAATAACCATTGTATACAAGCCTTTTAAACTGACATTTCCGATATTGTCTCGAGATGGCAGGGCTGACTTGGAAAGAAGCCACAGTTGATCACGCGTGCAGAGAATATCTTGATTTTTATTAATAAACTTTATTGAAGACGGTGCGGCAGTGATGTGCACCATGAAAAGCTGGCAACAGAATGCTGGTTTGGGAAACTGGGCTGCTGAATATAGATGAGATCTAAATAACGTACTCAGGCTTTGTCCTTCAAGTAACACAAATAGGGGACTTTATTTTTATAGATCAACTGCTATCACCATAGTACTACATGGAAATAACAAGGGGGCGTGTCCCTTGAAAGGCGAGACAAATTTAGACTGACAGCAGGCTAGGGGAAAACTGTAAACAGTATGTTTCGAGAACCAAATAAAGTGGTTTGTAGAATGTTTTGAGCACGGGAAGGCTGTCGTCCAAACCGGAAAGATTCAGAGAGACGAACATAGATACTCTTGGGATTTAATGCACTTGCTGAAACAATTGTAATTTTTTGTACTTAATGTAAAATGCTCTGTACAATTTATTTGAATATTTTGTTTTAAATAAACATTTTAACTGATTTTTCGTGTTTGAGCACCCTTCTTTTGTCTTATATACCTTTTTTTAGCCTGCTCTTCGTCCTTATCAATGCTACGACGCAGTCATGTTTACGCGTCTTAACGCAACTCATCTCATACACACTGCCCATAGATCAGACATCCTAACGGCTTTATTACACACTTCAGATTAAAATCCGGGCAATACGCAAGGAAATACATTTTAAAAAAAACTGCTCTTCACGATCTCTCGTATGGAATCAAAAATTTTCCCAACACCGGTGATAGCAATAATCAGGATAAACAGTCACACGGGGTTAACTTTAGCTTTCTTTGACGCTGGAGGCCCCCTGTGCTCATCTCGCCCTTCCGCAGCGGCCAGCGTCCTCTTCGTTGTGTGTATGATCCCCAGGGCGGTCTTTCGGGTTTCTGCGGAAAAGCAGTACATTAGCCCGCTTGTACTTCACAGGCAGAACAGGACCCTCGGGCACGCTTTTACGCTCAGCTGAAGAGACCCATTCACCACATTCCAGACGCATCAAAACAAGCGTCAGAAAGAATGACGGCAGGTCACTGAAATACAGCCTGGGGATCGAAACGAATGCTTTATCGGAGATGTGCCGTGCAGTCGTACCTCCGTGCAACAGGACGGCGCGGCAGTTGGTAGAAACGGCGGCCTTGGCATCCCCCTCAGACAGTCCGAAGAGCAGCCCCCTGAGCTCCCAGTTCAGGATCACAGCGGTATTTCATTCACATGGTACGGCTCTGCGGTCAGGCAGACCGGCAGCGGGCAACTAATGACCTCAGCACATCAGACCTTACAGAAGGCTGCCCATTGTAGCGGAGATCGTGACTGGCAACACAAGACCGCCGTGAACTTACACACCACAGCTAAGTGGTGCTGAGAAGCTTCTAGTAGAGAAGCAGCAGAAGCAATAAAAATTACAGGGAATTTAACGAATAAACACGTTTGTATTTCCGATTTGGTAAATTGACTTGCAAGGCATGGGGGTCAGAGGGTAACTTAACACTGCCACCTGACATCTCTGGGACCAAGGTTCGAACTTCCGCCCTGGCATGTGTGGGGATTGTATGTTCTATCTTTGCTGCTGAGGAATTTCTGCCATCTTGCATAGAACCCGCAGCTATAAAAGATGGATCGATATACTGAGTTTTATCTCGTAATACAACTGAACAGATCTTTGACAGACACCCATTTTCCAGAAAGGATACAAATTCGCGATGTCATAGGGTCCTCTTAACTCAAGGGGCTTGAAACAGAGAAAAACACTGCCGATGTAAATTTGGTATAATGATTCAAAGGCAAAAAAAAAAGCAAGTTTGCTTTTACTGTTCGATGTTCATATTCAATATTTCTGAATAATAAATCACAATTTATTTTACAGGAAACCACTAAAAATTCTCATTATTAAAATACTCAAGTGTAGCTGCTTCTGTTCCGGTTGTCAGATGATTAGAGTGGGGGAAAAAAAACACTGGGCCTGTAGCAATGTCATCCTTTTTTGTATGCCGATATTTCAACATGATGGAACTTACCATTTCAGCCCCACTAGATACAATTACATTCTGTAAAGAGAATAAAAAAAGGGAACTTTAAACAGAATCTATGAACACACACATCAGCATCACTGTTGCATCACACTTGCCTTTCCTTTGCACGTCTCCATCAGATTGATGGCGTTAGAGATGGTGTATCGTCTCATGGTCGAGTCCTTGATTGCCGAAGCATAACTAATCTCAAAGAACACTCCTCTCTCAATTGCCTGGGAAAGCAGAATAATTAAGGATAAAGCAACTCCTGTTTATTCAACCAGATTAATAATCACAATATCAATGTTTACTATGAAAGGAATAGCTATGTCATAGTCAGAATACTAACAGAACTTAAAGGTAGCATAAGGAAATTTATTTATGCTACGCAATTACCACTACATTAACATTTTCAGAGTAGAAATACTGTCAATTTTATTTTTAAAAAGCTGATAGGAAGATTTCTCCCTTCTTTCTCCTCTCTAACCTGGAGGCTGCAGGCACAAGACAGGGAACAACCCAGGATGGGGTGCTAACCCATCGCAGGACACACTCACACCCCATTTACACCTACAGGTAATTTGGTAACTCCAATTAACCCCAGCATGTTTTTGGAGTGGGGGGATGGGCGGTGGAATTCAATGATATGGGGAGAACATGCAAACTACACGCATGTAGCCATAGCGGACACCTGAACCACAGTCCTAGAGGTGTGTGGTCCCTGTGCCACCACTACGCCATGGCATACTACCTCCTGTATAATTAATGTCCCCTGACAACCTTTGCACGTCTTACACCAAAAACCGGGGGCCTCTTAAAGTGAAAGGGCTGCTTCTCAGTCACCGCCACACAAATAATGTCAACATCAAAGGTCATGCAGGCGGCCTGTTTTAGGGGGGTAAGAAAAGAAGAGTTAGTCAAAAGAGAAGGCACAACACAGGAATATCTGCAATCTGTGACACACATTATATATATATATATATATATATATTATATATTATATATATACACATACACTGAATATATCATTTCAAATTTAAACTCACGTGAAATAGCTTCTCCGTTTTAGGATACACTGCCACTATATCATAGGATTTTAACTCTGAAGTGGGTCTCTGCAACGACATTGCACTTATAAACAAATAATCGAACTATGAAAAGCACTGTGCACGCATGAATACTACATACTTACAAAGTGAGATGCGTCAGAGATCATTAGCGTCAGCCGGTTCAACACTTTGATCGGTTTTGACGTACCCTAAATTATTAAAAATGGGTCAATGCTAGAGCACAGCTAAAAATACTGAATGTAGTATGAACAAAATAATATATTACCTGTACAACAGGAAACTGGTCAAACAACTCTGAAACACACTTGGGCTTTGCAATTTCCTGAAAATATTAAGCAGATAGTCAGTAAACATTGACGTACCAGTAGGAATCTTATTTGGGTAACCAGAAACACAACTGAGTGTCATTCACAGTTAGGGCGACCAGATAATCCAGGACACTTTCAGCTATTTCAGGTTTACTTTAGGTTTACCTTTACTAGTTTAAGTTCTTGCATTTTGACTGAGTGTGACATAATCGATCTTCGAGTGTACCTGAATTCCGACACAGCCACGGATCTGATTCATGGCATTTAATCGCATATAATTACTGATACAAACCAGTGATGATCGTGTTTCACCATTACGTACGTATAAAAATGGGAGCAATGTACTTGGTACAAAAACGTTCATCTTCACAGCAAATCCATTCACGCTGAAAATTTACATGGAAATCATTTACCTGCTTTTTTGGTTGGATCTCAACGAAGTGATTTATGGCAACGGTAGAATAGCCAACTAGAAAACAAAAACACTTTATAACACTTTTAAGCACTTGAAGATTGATGGTTGACTACATACAATGCAGTTAGGTGCAACTGAATATAAAGAATTTTTATGTTTGAATTAATTGGCAGTTCAAATTTACCCTCTGCTAAATATGCTTGCAAAATACCTACAAGAATATACTACAACACGATTCAATAAGAAGGCAAGGGCGATACTATAATATTAAACAGAAATACGTTAAACTGTCAAATGGTAAATATTAACAAAATAATTACCTCATTGCTAGACGAACTACAAACCAGGCTGCCATACAACGCAAAGGAACTAATAAGGCAGAATACATACTCTCTTCCTGCTAAAACTGCTAAACACAACTGTTAAGTCATACTCACGATGAGCTGCCGTTTCAATAAGGCTCTGCAGCTTTTTCTTGTCATTTGTGTTACTAATGTTTAAATCCGCGAACGCAACCATGTTTGAACATGTGCCGCATCGAATTAGGAAGAAGCTTATGGGACTTGTAGTTAATACCTCATACCACTCCCATGAGCCTTTGCGATAATGCGTGCCCGCCGATTGGTCAAATTTAAAAATAAGACCGCGGCACATCGGTATTCATGAGGGACAGTGTGGCTGCCTTTCATTTTTCTCTTTTTTCTTTGTCGCAAAAAGTGAGTAAAATATTGGTAGACGTTAGTTTTGGCACTGGTTAAGGGATCTCTGCAACGTAAGTGTTCCCTGTTTGTTTTTCTTTCATTGTGGCTTGCAGTCCGTTAAAATGAAAGCATTCATGAGCTGTTGTTCAAGATTAGCTAAAGGTAACTAAATGGTGGACTGTAGTTAACTGACCTGGTCTTTAAAAAGAGCTACACAGCAATCATATTTAGAGTTACTTTAAAGAAGCCATTCAAGAAATAAAATATCGAGAACTCGAGGAACAGCAGCTGCTTGGTCACCACGCTCCTAAATCGTTGTTTTGATTTATATGTATCGGTTGACGCGCTCGTTTATTGTTGAGGACTGCATCTGACAAAGTGGTTTCGGCGGCGTGGTTAGTCTGAGGCTGTCAAAGACGCAGTCAGCAGGCTTTCCCGTCCATCAATTATATCGGTTTGACCCCGTCCAGCATGATGGAATCCTGTTTGAGCCTGAAACCGGAACGAGCGGAGACCGTGGTTGTGGAGGATCTGAAGAAGGACCTGTTGGCCGACTTCTCCGCTATACCCTCTGATGTGACAGAGGTGAGCTGTCGGCAGGGCAGGAGCTGGACATTATGGACCTTCTGATAAAACGTCACCTTGGGGGCCCCAGTACCCCTTACATTATAAAGTTTTTAGTATTCAAGGGCCCCTGTAAAGTGCTGGGCCCCCTGAATCTGTCGGAGTACCCAAGGCTGTAGGGGGTCTGTTTACAGAACTGCGTTTTGTTTTGAGGATGCCTTATACTGATTGTTTATCATGTTACATTAAGGCTGTCCAATGTACAGCTTTTTTGTTACATGTTAGCTGTTCAAGCTATTCTTGTAAACGTTTTGGTTTGTTTTAATACCTTCTGTGTGTGTTTGGTGTATATTTTTTCCTTTGATTTTGGCAACACATTCAAAGCCCAAATGAAAATGATGCTTGACCCACTGTGACAACTGTTCATGCAAGCAATAGACTGTAAAATTTTGACAGTTTTTTCTAGAGCAGTATCTCATTTAGTTTTGATGGTTTTTGTAAATTTTATGAATGGCCCTAAGTTATGAGGGTGTGTGTGCATATATCATTGATATATGTATACTGTATGTTTTGTGAAATTCACAACAGTTTTGGATTTATGGTTGTTTAGGTTTGGTTTATTGTAGATTCAGTAAAGTTAATTCTGCTGTCAGAATACCTGGTGATTTATTTATTTATTTTGTCTCTTTTCTCCCCAATCTGGTAAACTTCAGAAAGGACATTTGCAGGTGTACCTTCGGGTCCGTCCGTTTACCTCTGCGGAGATTGACAGTGGTGAATCACAGGTAAAGCAAAGTTGGGTTTGCAACGGACTACTTTACATAGTGATTCGAGGGGGAAATATTTTCGTAGTGCAGGATTTAATTTGGCAAACTCAACAGTTGGACACCACCTTTAGTACCTTATGAGGGTGGCATTTGTAAACATGCATGTGAGGTCTCCAGGGGAGGTGCCAATTTTTAAGCTTGTTAAACTGGACGTGCATTGCTTTGTCCAAAGAGAAAATGAGATTGAAATGTCACTCTAAGCCGTAATGCATTCTCTGCCTCTTCACTGGACCTGCAGGAGTGTGTCAAGATTGAGCTTCCAGACACGGTTATATATAAGGCTCCAAGGCCGTCCCTGTCTGCACGGTTAAGTGATAAGTCTGTTTCTCAGACTGCCCAGAGATTTCAGTTCTCACAGGTGAGCTTTTTCATGTGCAGTGACATAATCTTGAGACTAAAAGTAGATGGTCAGTTCCTTCTACTACTGTGTGTTTGTGTATTTGACACCTTTTATTTTACTTTATTCTTCTTCAGGTCTTTGGTCCAGAAACAACACAGAAGGAGATATTTGATGGCACAGTTAAAGGTCTCGTCAAAGATGTTCTTGAAGGTGGAAACACTCTGGTGTTCACATATGGAGTTACCAATGCTGGGAAGACCTTCACATTCTTAGGTTTGTCTCCCGTGCCACATGGGAGAGATTCTCTTGCTGCTTGTTACTGAACCTGGATTTATGTTAACCTGCATATTTGGGCCATTTCTGCTAATAGTGACTTAACCTGTCTACGGAGAAGTCACGTGTTTGACAGTCGCCCAGACTCTGCTTTTCCGTAATATGAATATCAAAATAGGAAATTTAAAAAACCAAAAAAAACATCCAGTGAATGAACTCCTTTTAGGTTCCGATTCGGATGGTGGAATTCTGCCAAGGTCTTTGAACTTGATCTTCAGCAGCATCGAAGAACGCATCTACACGCAGATGAACATCAAGCCTCATCGATGTCGAGAATTCACGAGGCTGACTAAAGATCAGCAGGATGAGGAAGCTGCAAACAAAAGAAATATCATGAGGTTTTTCAGAGAGGTTGGTCTTGGTTTTCTCCTCGGATATCAGTTATTGGATTGTGTGAAGAGGAAAAAGGCTGTTCATGGATTCATTTTTACTCCTTCGTTGTCCCAGAGTGAGTGCCAGAAAAGCATGACCGGCCAGACGAGTACCTGCAGAGCAACCCTGCTTGAAGGTGAAGGAATTATTTTCCTCTAGACCCTAATGTTGTATCAGTATAACCTTACTGTCATTTTTTTTGTACTATAATTTCAGGTATTGTGTGTGTGTGTGTGTGTGTGTGTGTGGCAGACTATGTATCACTTTTCTGAAAATGGTTTTCTATCACTCAAATTGTTGTTTGGTTACTTTTATCATTTTTGAATTTTTAATATTTATAGGATCGACAACGAGCAACACTGGTGTATTTGCGGAGGACAATAGCTTCAGTCTGGATGTGGACAGTCACACAAAGTTTTCTGTCTGGGTTTCTTTTTGTGAAATCTATAATGAAAACATCCATGACTTGCTTGAACCTGTTTCGGGCAATTCAATGAAGAGGAATATGTTACGGCTGTCTCAGGATGTCAAGGGCAATTACTTTGTGAAAGGTAACATGCTCGTTTGCAGGACCTGTTTTGGATGCATTACATAATAATGTTAAAGCTTTTTTTTTTTTTCCCTTTTTGGACTCGTTTTCCTTAAGATCTCAAGTGGATTCAAGTAAACGATGCGGACGAAGCCTATAGAGTCTTAAAACTTGGCAAGAAGAATCAGAGCTTCTCCTGTACGAAACTCAACAACCTTTCGAGCAGAAGGTATGGATAAAGAGAGATTCTATAACAGGGGTGGCTAATCTTATCCACAAAGGGCCAGTGTTTATGCAGGTTTTTGGGATAACCTTTAAGTCAGCTATCCAAACCCAGGTGTGAAGACTCTCTTTGGTCAATCAGTCCTTTAATTAGCAATCTGGTTGGGGAGTTGCAACAACCTGCATACCCAACGACCTTTTCTAGATAAGATTGCCCACCCCTATTCTAGAACATGAAATGCATTTGTTTATTTTAATAATTAACAAACTGATGTTGTGATTTGTATTACTTTCCAGTCATTGCATATTCTCCATTCGGCTCATGCGCATAGAAGATGTGGGGATTCCCCGTGTCCATGCAATCAGCGAGTAAGTTTTTATACACCTCAGCTGCAGCGTGCATGTATGACTTTTCGAATTCATGGTTTCCTACCAAGTGTGACTAGATCAGGCCTTGCGCTTGTTATACCCCAAGCAGCCTCCTGTGATCTGAACCTAGCCACTGCATATAATCCTTTTGTAATTTACTTTTGCAGTTGGTTGAATCTCTCAATTACAAATGTTTCTCTGATTTATTTCTTTTTAGGTTATCACTGTGTGATTTAGCAGGTTCAGAGAGATGCGCCAAGACCCATAATAAAGGTGATCGCTTGAAAGAGGCCGGCAACATCAACACTTCACTGCTGATTCTCGGAAAATGCATTAATGCATTAAGGCGCAACCAACAATCAAAGTACGTGGTGTGTGTTTTTTTCTCAACAATAACTGGCATTTCAGTGGAGAGTCTTAAGCTGTATCTCATTGATACTGGTCATATGACAGAAGATTCATATTGACGCTCTGTTGAAATGAAGACCTCTGAGTAATATCTCCTAGAAATATAAAATCCCACATGTGACCTACTAGATGGCTTCAGCTTTTGGCTCCTGCAAAAGTAAATGAAGGATTCCTTTGCAGGCTCCAGCAGCATGTCCCCTTCAGAGAGAGCAAGCTAACCCAGTACCTGCAGGGCTTTTTCTGTGGCAGGGGAAAAGCCTGCATGATTGTCAACGTCAACCAGTGTGCCTCCATGTTCGATGAGACCCTGAATGTGCTGAAGTTTTCTGCTGTTGCTCAGAAGGTAGGCGGCTGTCTGACTCTCATCAGTGTGGCTATGATGGTACCCTTGACTGTCTCAATACCTTAAGTGACCTTTTTGCTGTGCAGGTGGTCGTCCTCAACACCAAGCCTCTCCCCGCCGTTCCCAAGAAGTCTGTGAGGGAGGTTTCGTTCATCATCGATAATGCTGACCAAAGGAACCTGTGGGCCAAGCGGAAGAGTTCTTTGGTTGGCTGGGAGAGGAGTTTGGAGGATGTCCAAGAAGATGATGATGGTGATGAGAATGATGTTGATTTTGATGAGGAAAGCTATGCTGAGAGCATGATGGAAGACACTATTCAAGAAGCAGCTGAGACAGAAATTGAAAGGGAAACGTACAATGTGAGTTTTTTTTTTTTTTTTTTTTTTTTTTTTTAAAGCATTTACATGCCTCTAGTTGTTGTCATCATGGTTTATATTAAAATAAGAAAATGTACTAAACCCCATAATTTTTTTTCCAGAAGTTGGTGTCTCTGACACAGGAACTGCAGGCAAAGCTTTGTAAAGCAGAATCTGAGAAACTGATGTTAGAGACACACATTCGTGAAGAGGTCACCAAAGAGTTCATGGAGTTATTCTCCAATATGGAAAAGGATTACAAGTAAGATGGTAGTTCTTGATTGTTCAGTTGTGGGAGGAATTTTCAGAGTAATACACCTGTTTTGTGTTTTTGCTATTTTAGCAAGCGTCTCTTGAAAGAAAAGGAGATCATAGAGGAAAGAGCTGAGAAACGGATGGAAATCTGGAAGACCTTGGTGAACAGAATTGCTGGTGAAGAGTCAAAGGTACAAAGTCAATGGAGATGGCAAGAGGCCATGCAGCGCATTCATGCTTGTAACCGGTGTTTGCTCATGTTAGGAGCAATAAAAACTGTTGTTTTTAGGAGGATAAGCTGGTTTCCATGGACGAGATGATCGAGACTATGCAGGATGACCTGGCTAAAATTAAGAGGGATGCAGAAGCAGCCCAAATGTGTCTCAGTTTGCCTGATCCGAGCAGCATTATCGCCGGTCTGGAGAAACGGCTCGCTGAGCTGTCGGAGGAGCATCTGAAAACGCAGGAGCTCCTCACTTTGAAATCGAATGGTATTTTAGAAGCATGTGTGTCTCTGAGAGAATGAAAGCATGCTGCCCATTCAGTAAGGATCTGCTTTTACGGAACTAGTTAATAATGTTAAATCTGCTTATCTTCAGAAACGCAGCAGACTTGTGACCAGCTAGAAGAAACGAAGAGGGTAGGACTTTCTTCTCGCAAATCAAATTCTGTTGCCTGGAAGAGTGCTTCTACATTATGATGCCATGCGTTTTTTGTTTTTATTGTACCAGAATCTCGAGGCCAAGACTGTGAAGTTTCAGGAGCTGATGGAGATCTGTCAAGAGAAGGATGATATGATCACCAAGTTACAAACCGCTATGGACCAGCACGTTGAAACGATCACGAATGGCGTAAGTGTGTTTTTTTTTTTTACCGTTTGCCTGAACTGTTTATATCTGTGTGTCGTTTATGGGTTGGAATAAGATGTTTATAGGTTTGTCCAAGAAGCTGAAGTGCCGCCCTCCCCCCGATTTTTTTAATTTGGGAAGGCTATGCAGCATTTGCAGCTAATTTAATGCTAATTCTATTCTTCTGGCAGAGGATCTTTATTGATGATATCAAGGAGGAAATGCTGCAGCTGCAGAAGAACTGCAGGTGTTTGAATCGAGAAGGTGAGGGCTCCCAGAAAGAGGGCAGGAAGAGGTCAGGGAACTTCCCAACGGACCTCGACGGAGAACCGCCCCTCAAGAAAGGTACAAGCTTCGTTCAGGGTGATGAGAAAAGGTTGCCGCCATTTGTAGCATCTAGAGCAGGCAACACAAAGGCTGTCCTCAAAGGGCGCAAATTTTTTCGCTTGAAGAAAAGGTTGTCTGTCTTGCAGAAGTAGCTTTCTTATGGCTTTGTATTGTGTTTCTGGTTTTTTTTTTTTTTTTTAAATATATATTTATATTTGTTAATGTTCATATTAAATGAAATGCTTCCTTTTGTTTTGTTGTCTTCCAAGACGTCCCAAGTACTGTTCCAACACAATCTTGGCTGGCCGAGTTAAAAGTCAATGGGCGTTGTTGTTTTTTTTTTTTTTATCTGGATGTCTTTCATACGAAGGGGGGGGGGAAATAACTCCCATGTTCTTCATGTTTCTCTAACTTATTCAAATGCTATATCACTGTAATAAAAAAAAGACTCCAAAGACTTTGGGGTAATAAAATGAGACCCAATCACACAAAGCCTCTGGTATTTAATAACTTTTAGAGTCTTCCGTTGTTGGAATAAGTGTAATGTAAACAGACAAAATTTTAGCGCAATATGGTCGATTTGGCCGTTGCGTTTCAATGAATTACGCCTCTTAATGGTGTCGCCTATAGAGGTTTAGACTGACGTGATTGTGCTGCCCTCTCTTTGCAAAAGCTCTTGAGGAGGAACGGTGTGAGCCCCCCACCCATACTGACAAACTTCAAACTGAGTGTGATCAAAAAGACTTAGAGATCACGCAGTTGCGTGAGAAGTGCAAAGGGCTGCAGGAGCGAACGGAGGCCGCAGAAGCAGGTTTTCTCAATGCTGTGACGCTAAAAGATGAGCAGATGGATCAGCTTAAAGAGAGCCAGTCATTGCTCGAGGGAAAAGTGGAGAAACTCGTGAAGGACCTGTGGGAGCAGACGTGCGCTTGCGAGACCGCCAAGTCGTCCCTGTGCTCGGAGCAGAAAGAGAAGGACAGACTTGCGGAAGAATACGAAGCTCTGGGCAAAGAGAAAGATGGGTGGCAACAAGAATCTAAGAACATGACTAAGAAGATCGACGCACTACAGCAAGAGCTCGATGAGGAAAAGAAGAGAGCGGAGACGGTCACTGAGGAGTTAAAGGCTGCCAAAGTGCTCCTGGTGGAGCGCAATAATGATTCTTGGGAGAAGGCGAAGACGATAGATTCCCTAACCAAGGAAACTGATGCTCTTAAAAAGCAATTGGAAAAACAAGGAGCTCTCTCATCGAGTGGGGACTGTGACCATTTCCATGAAACGATGGATGCCTTGCGGCAGGAGTGCGAGAAGGTGGTGAAGGAATCTGCTCAGAAAAGCCAACAGATTGAAGATCTGGAGCGGGACATCAACTCTTTGAGGAAGCAGGCGTCAGGGCAGGAGCAAATCGCTGGTCAACTGAATGAGGAACTGGCTGAACTTAGAAGAGCCCAGGGTGACCTGGCAGAGTTGGAAGCTGAAAGGAAAGCTGCTGCGGAAATGAAGAGAAGTCACTCCGAGCTGGAGGTTCGAGTAGCGGCCTTTGAGGGTCAGGTTGCAGAGCTGGAGGAGCAAGTGAAGGTGGCCGGAGCGAACGCCTCAAAAGCGGCTGACCTGGAGAAGCAGCTTCTGGAGAAGCAGCTTCTGGAGAAGGAGACACAGGTGGTGGCCCTACGCGCGACTTTGAGTGAATTACAAGAAAAGCTTGCTGCCGTGGAGTCTGAGTGTCTACAGGAGGCCAGGCGCAAGGAGGCCGAGCAACGACGGGACCTGCTGAAAGCGGCGGAGGACGCCATTGCTGAGAAGGATGCTGAACTGGCCAGGAGGGCAGAGGAGCTCTCAAGGCAAGTGGTCATCTCATGTTCAGTGCCTGTCATCCGGAGTGTGGCGATTCCCAGTCTATACACTACCTGTGTTGGTTCCTTGTTTGTAGTGGAGTAGAGACGGCACCGAAATTGCAATCCGTTCAGTCCATAGTGAAAACCCTTCATCTGTCTGGTTGGCTGCAAGCATTTTATTTCGTTTGTTACAGGATAAAGGTGGAGATGATCAGCAGTTCAGATAAAGTCAAAAGCCTGACCCTTGAACTGCAAAGGAAAGAGGATGATGCCGCTGACCTGAAGGAAAAGCTGGTCGATTCCAAAAAGCAGATCCAGCAAGTACAGAAGGAGGTTTGTGACCAACTGTTCTGCTTTTTAGCCGACTAAATTGCAGATATTTGCTGAAACATATTTTGGCAGATGAGTGTTTTTTTCTAGTCTTTTTTTTTTTTTTTTTTTGGTGTATATTCTATATTCTTTTTGATAGATTGCATATCAGCGTGAAGATCAAACATCTCTCAAACGAAAGCTGAACGAATCCGAGAAAGCTAACAGTCAGCTTCTGACAAATCTGAGCGGCAAAGACACCCTAATTCAGCAGTTGAAGAGCGTGAGTCCTGCTGTGTGCATTTACGGCGTCTGAAAGGCTTGTTTACTCTCATTACTTACTGAAGCTTTGCTTACGGGTTTTTAGGAACAGGCCAGTAATGCCAGATCCAAGGAAGATGTACAGAGGTACCAGAAAGCCTGTGATGGTAGGTGTGCAAACTCAAGCGAGTCTTTTTATTGTCATTTATTATCCTTAGTATTGTGGTGCATGCGTCATACACCTGAGAGAGAATTTCAGTCTCATTGGTCATAGTGCAAGAAACGGTAATACACAGAAATATGTAGGATGTTTAATCATGATATATGGATACATAGATACAAAGAAGGTCTTCCATTTACATGCATCTGTTTATCCGACTAGATCTTCGAGCCAAGGAGCAGATTATTGAACACATGCGGCTTGCGTTGAAAGAACAAGAGGACACTCAGGAGGAACAAGACAGAGTTCTAGAAGCTCACCTGGCGGAAATAGATTCTTTAAATGAACGTGGGTATTTAAAAATATATATATGTGTGTGTGTTCTTATGAGCAGATCTGAATGAAATATATATAAAATTATAATTATGGCTTTGTTTCTATGTATTTACTTTTGTGTACATTTTTTTTTTAACTAGAGCTACAGAAGCTGAAGGAGAACGTCCCCCCGGAGAGCAATGAAGGTGGAGAATCCGGTAATTCGGAAGAAAGCAGTTTAAGGCAATTTCTAGCTGCAAAACAAGAAATCGATAAACTCAGCGAGATGCTGGAGGTAAGTGCCATTACATTTATATTCCTGTGGGGGGCGCTGTTTACCAATGAGCGTGTAGAACGCACTCCCTGTAAGTCCTGCAGATATGTAAAAATTACGTCCCAACAAAATCAAGCTGTCTTTTTAATATAATAATTAGAAAAGCGGTGAACCTGAAGTAACCGGTGAACAAGAGAAGAGGGAGCTTTTGATTAGCATGCCGCGGAAAGCGCGATCTAAGACCAATGAATCGGGGTCAGGGGAAACTGGAGGCCAGACGGACTTGGCAAGCCGGCATCACAAAGCCCAGGATGAGATTAAAGAAAACACCGCGGTCCTGGAAGCAATGACGTTACTACGCGCAGAGCTAGCCCTCGTTAGGTCGGAAATATGCAACAAAATAGACGAGAAAATTAGGGATTTATCTGCTTCCTTAAGAGAGGAAATCGCCACCCTTAAAGCCGAGAATAAGGCAGCAGTTACGGCTCTGAAAGGCAAAATGGATTCCCAGAAACAGAGCTTGAAGGAGCTGGCTGACACTGCAACGTGCACTTCGGGCTCGGCGGTAGAGCCGGAGAATAAGGTAAAACGCCTCCCGAGGCCAGTGGAGCTACTTTCAGACTCGGAGGGTCGGTCGAAAAGGTAAAGCCGTAGTTAAAAGACGGAATGGTGCGTGGCTAAAAGAGCAGAGGTTTGGCTGCTCTGTTTCGAATGGAGCCGCTAGATTGGGCTGAATGCCCGTTAGATCGTACGCACAGAGCCCTTCAGGGAGAAGCCGACCCACTAGGACACCCGATTCTGCCGTAGCACCACTGTCATGCATTTGATTAACTGGAACAAAGCCATTAGCACCAAGAATGAGACTGGGATCAGTCATCTTTAAGGATACCCCCTTAAGTTAAACGGCGGGCGGCTTTTACTCCTGCCCGGAATGTCTTGCGAGATAAACCCGGAGTCAGATCCGATGTCCTGCATCCGGCTTAACTGCGGGTCGCACCCAGTGATGCTGAGACTGTATTCCAGGGTTCCCCAGTTCCAGTCCTGTAGGACCCCTTTGCAACACAGTAGATTTCCCTGTTCGGACACGCATAACTGAAAAATCTGGTAATTAGCTGATTAAGGTGTGTTTGAGCAGGGACATCTGCAGACTGTTCTGGATTCTGGCCTCCAGGACCGGAACTGGGGAACCCTTCAGTAATTCGCTGACCAGTGTGCCGAGAAACGCTTCGGACCGGGTAAATAAGGACTGCCTGTAAACTTGATATTTAACCTATACAATAAAAAATCTAACATGGGGTTATGGTGAAACTCTTAGACTCAAGGAAAAGCTGTTTTTTGGCTTTGGAATGGGCCATAAGGGTATCTGTCCAAGGTGTGTGACGGGTGATTAAGGCTGAGTACTAGGGTGAAGCTCAGAAAATCCTAGATCTCGAAACGTGGCTGATGTGCAGTGCTAAGATGTCATACTTGATGGTTTCTCTCAAAAAGTTGGTAAAAATTCTTTTCTCTTAACTTTTTGATATTTGATAATAGTACTGGATCTGCTTTATTTGTGATTAATCGGAGAACCCAGAAGTCATTGGTATCAGTAGTTATTTGATTTTAAACTAAATTTGTTTGAACATATTGTGGGATTTCAGTATAGGTGTAGATGTTTGTTTGACAGACCGCAGAAATTTGTTGGCAATGCAGCAAAGAAAGTTGGAGAGTGACCGGGGCATTCTCAGAATTAATCAGAATCGGATGATGCCCTTATATTGTACAAAGCTATAAATAACCGATTTTGGCAATTTTATGAGGTATTATACACATCTCAGATCAATGCAGTTCCTGGTAAAAGTCCAGGCGCAGATGGGGTAGGTGATGCATTTTAAAGGAAGTTTACCAAGCCGCTAGTTCTATATTTGCATAAGAAGTATAATTATACTTCTGCGATGGGCTGGCCCCCCATCCTGGGTTGTTCCCTGCCTCGTGCCCATTGCTTCTGGGATAGGCTCCGGACCCCCCGCAATCCAGTAGGATAGGCGGTTTGAAAAATGGATGGATTATACTTAACCTAAAACAGGGCAAAGATTTGGAAGCGGTTTGGGTCATATGGGCCAATTTCCCTTCTAAATACATAAAAAAAAATTTAGCTAAGATTAAAAACAAAATATGTATGAATACAATGATGGTGTCATCATAGGTTTTATTCCCGAAAGAGATTCATTTCACATGCTTAGGTGTCTTTTTAAATACTATGAATTCTCCAAGAAATCCTGGAGGTCTTAAGTTTGGATGCAGAAAAGGCATTTGACCAAGTCGAATGGCCTGTTCTTTATTGCACTGCATTTGGAGAGAATCAGACATACCTTTGTTGATGGGCTTGAAGACTTTGAGGAAGCTCGGCACGCATTAACCTTCCATTTGGAGGGTGTGGTCAGTGTGGATCGTCGGCTTTAACGGCACTTATGTGTGACGGGGAGGGTGGAGAATCAAATTTTTTTTATTTCCTTTAATGGAATGTTTATTACTTGTATGGTTTTTGTAACTCCTTGTTAGTTGTCTTTGCATTTATTTTCCATCTGTGTAATAAATGTCTTTCATTGGGTATGAGGGTGCTTTGCAATAAAAATGCGAACATTTATTTCTGCTTCCGATGTTTTTAGTCCGTTTATAGACCTTATTTGAAGTCCTTAATTTTAATGTTTGTATATATTCTTTACAAATCACTATAATAGCAATACATAAGTTAAATACTGTATATAGATATTATCTATCCCTCTGATATCGAGCCTCTTACCCTGGTCGGGGTCTCTGAGATTTGTAGAGTGTAGGTCGGGCAACATGGGGCACAAACCCCACACGATAGGCTTGCCTCACACATCAAAGGCCAAGCTTCCTGAAGTTTCTTGCAGTGGTGTACTACATTTTTTACAGTGTGAGCTACTGTTACTCTGGCGAGCTACTGAATGGTGACCTTTATATTTCGCCAACAAAGGGCAAGGGGTCCCTGTCGGTATGTTTTGCCAACCCGGGTGGGGACTGGAAGTTGACGCAATCAGCTGGTTGGCCGCCACTGTCGTATTTCGAAGAAATGCAGTTAGGCATCTCTAAATTGCCAGTACTGTATGACTGTGTAGCATCTCACCCAGGGTGTACACCAGTGGTCAACAACCCTACTTCTGGAGATCTACCAACCCACAGAGCTTATGTTCAGCTCCAATTTACACCTGATGCAGATAATCAGGTCCTTCAGTGGCATCTCAATATTGGAGCCTAGCTTCAACATAGCTAGCTACAAACGTAAGGTCTGCACGGTGATAGATCTTCAGGAGCACGTTTGGGGACCACTGGTGTATACCAACCTGCAGTAGCTGTGCTGCATGCAATCGGATTCACGTCCCCCAAACTGGTAGCCCTTTGTATGGCTCCTTATCTGTGAAGTAGCTCAGTTTCAAAAAGGTTTGTGACCCCTGCAGTAAACAAACCAGCCATTATATGGATAGTAAAACAGTCAAGGGATTTGACTAATTGGTTCTCTGAAATAAGCCGAACAATTTCTTGTTGAACTAAGGTGTGTAGGAGTCTGCTTCCCTTTCGCTCTTAACACAATCTCCTGTGTATCTGGTAAACCTTGTATTCACACGCTATGCATATTTCAGCCAAAGAGGGGGGGGGAAATGGCAAACCGTTTGGTCACAGGAGCTGAATTAGGAATGTATTTCTAATTAGGAATGTTCACTGAAGGTAACTGGTAGTCTGAACGTATCCTTCAGCTCACTAAAGAGAAGTTACAGGCCGACAGGAAGACGTGGCATGAGGAGAAGATGATCCTGATTAGTCATGCAAAGGAGGCCGAGGAGAAGAGGATCCAGGAGATGAAGAAATTTGCAGAGGACCGTGAGCGCTACGCCAAGATGCAGACCGCAATGGTAACAGGCTCTTGTCTCGTTCTACTGCAACACCTACCCACACCTGTGGTGTCTATGACTAAGAGCTTTGATCTTGAAGGCTCTGATCAAAGTAGCTGCTACTTTGTGTTTCAGACTTAACTTCAGATCTGACTTTGATTCCGACACAAGTTTTGGTATGTTTGTAGGAAATGCTCTCAAGGCAACTTTCTGACAAGGATGCCAACCTTGCGAAGTGGAGGAAGGAGCGGGACACACTGGTCGCAGCCCTGGAAGTCCAACTGACAAAGCTCACAGCCATCAATACAAAGAAAGAGGAACAGATTACTGAGCTCTTAAAAAAATGCAGTGTTCTGCCACAAGAGGTCAGTATAGATTAGACATTGTTAGTTCACAACCCAATTACTTGATTTGTCGAAGAGCCTATTTTGTAATATTAAGCATTAAATGTTTAACAATTATGACATTCTCACGTTATTCTAACGCTGTATTTTTTTTCCCCCTCGTGAACATTCTCAGTTAGTCACAGCTGATCTTTGTCTTTGATTGTCAGACCAATGATAAAATCGAAAGTCTTCAGCACATCGTGTTGGTGAAAGAATCAGAAATCGCAGCATTAAGGGAACAACTGACTGTGGTTTCAAATAATGGCCAAGAAACGTCTCCTGTATCCAAGAGGCGCGGGGAGTTGAGAAAATCGGTGAGACCTCGTTATGTCAGTCATGGAACCGTAAAGGGCAGCAGCACCATTTGTTCTGAGATTATTTTGAACATGTATCAAAATCCAAATAATCATTAAAATTATTTTCCTTCAGGCTGGCAAAAATGAACCACCGGGTTGCAGTAATACTAGACGAAACATTAGGAGCTCACAGGCTTCTGAGGAACAGGAGGTGAGTAACAGAATAATTAATGTGGGGAGTTGGAGCAGCTCGCTGTCCCCGTACCTGTGCTCCTGGCAGATGTCGGCACACTGGCGCACTCCCCGCCCCGCGCTCGCCATATAATGCTGGCTCTGCACCCAGCAGGTATCCGTGCTGGACTCCTCTGAGATCTCCACGGAGAGCGGGAGAACGAGCCGCTTCCCCAAGCCCGAGCTGGAGATCCAGTTCACGCCAATGCAGCCGAATAAGTTGAACCTCAGGAAGCAGGGCGGTGACTCGGTGACAGTCAAGATCACCAGGGCGACCAGAAAGAGGAAGAGCGCTGAAATAGACAAGGTATTCATTGTGTTTCCTTTTTTTTTTTTTTTTTTTTTTTTTTTTTTTAAACCTGTGGGATAATCTGAGTCCAAATTTCTCCAGTAAATTCATTTTCATACATTAATGGCTGAGATGGTCAGAAATCTGAAAACAATGTCTCTCTCAATGGGCCAGTGCAGGTTTGGAAATTCAAGAAGCAACATATGATGACATTAAGCAGACGTGTCCCCCAAGACTTGTTCCCACTCCTACCAGTTTTCCATTTTCACCTTTCTTATGACGTCGAGGGTTTTCACTTAACTGTAGGACAGAGTGCATAATTATCGTTTGCCTCAAAAAGGCATTGGTTTTAAAGGTATTTGTATACAATGCAGGTTTCCTTAAAGGGGCTGTCTGCCTGCGTAAAATGGTGTTTCAGGGAAATTGTGTGCATTGTTCCCCCTCACTTTGTTGCCATCTTCATTTTTCATATGAATAGCACTAGCATAACAGAAGAGGACCTCCCTAAAGCTTGTATTGTGTGTCTGTGTGTGTGTGTGTTTGTGTCTGTGTGTGTGTGTGGATACCCCTTTGCACGCCGGTGTGGGGGAGTGCAGGTATTTGTTACTGTTGGCATCCCGCTTTTTGAAGTTGGATCTAATCGTACGCAGGTCCCAATTTTCCGCTTTCTCAGATCAAGAGCAGCAGTTCTTCTGGGACTGCAAAATCGTAGCCAGGCAATTCTTAAGTAAATGATGGCCTGTTGCGTCATATTTGCATTAGACAGTAATGTAAATATGAAACTTGAGATGTAGTCTAACAGTCTGACATGGTGTCAACCTTTTTTAAAAAAAAAAAAAAAAAAAATTCAAGCAAATCAGCATTCTTGCTCCTCTGTTTTTATTTGTTCTGTAAAACACCTACATGCACCAATATGGCTGCAGTTCATTGATATAGAGATGAGCAACATCCACTCTTCATGTTGCGTATCCACTCTTCATATGTGTACACAGAAACATGCATAGTTCTCCGGTCAAGCCACGTTCTTAGCACTTTGGTCAGCTGGCTGGCATGAGACTTTCAATTCGAGACGAGTCTGCGCTCACACCCGTAGTTATATGTATATAGCAGTTTTATTACCTTTATAAATAGCCTGTAGGGTTTGCAAACTATGCCAACGCTCGTGAAAAGCATCCCTGTTGGTATTTAAAGTGGACGCTAGCGGATCGATCATGCGCAGTGTGTCCAGATCTGACCGCACACGGCCGCACGGACACACACTTGGAGTGCAGCAGGCATTCGTCCGCTGAGGCGCACAGTGACGTCAAACGCGCCATAAATGTTCGAACGTACGGAGAAGTATGATCCGTCCTTGAACATGATAGAATATCCTATGTGTTTCAATACTGAGTAAAAAGGACGATTCCTGAGTTTTTTTGGGGAAAGTATATTAGACTTGTATGTAAATGAACCTGTAATGTTATCAACGTCTTGAACAAAAGTTTTTTTGATATACTGTGACTTTGGCATTTTTACAGAAGTGAATGTATTCCAGAGGCAACGGAAATAGGGGGAACGAGTCCACCCCAATACCGACAGAAACCCCCCCCCCCCCCTTCCTTCGCAGTTAATAAATAAATACATTACGTAAAGCCGTGTTTCATATCTTTAGTTATGAAACTGCACTTTACTGAGGCCAGTTCGCTGCACAGAGCGCAAGGATGAAAACTAACGAAGACTGTAGTCATGTATTAGACAAAATCATTTTATCATATGGATCAGTTATATTTAGTTAAGTGATGTTTGGTCATGAATCTTGTACACAACAATGTTAGTCTTATTTTAAATGAGCAGTGAGAGGCGACAGCGGCAACAAGACAACTAGTCTCAGCCCAGTCTTACGAAAGAATATCTTCTGGAAGATATTCTTAACTAAAGACGTTTATGGGGAATGCGTCGACGCATTAAGAGACAACTTAAGGTAGAATTTACAAGCTACGTAGCCGTAAGATTTTTTTTCGGGAAACCTACCCCAACAACCCAAGACTCTACACTTTTGACGCCTAATTAGAGCCTTCACATTGCTAAACGGAGGAGTTGGGGGTAAATCCTGGGACACATCAGAGGGCTTTACTGTGAGCCTTTGCTTGTCATTTCTTCAGGGTCTGGTGGATAGTGAGAACAAGAAGAATAACATGAGAATCACCAGGACAAACAAGGACTATGAGAAGGTTGAGATTTTTTTTTTTGGGCAAATGAATGTTTTAGTATCTGTCAGTTGGTCTTTAGGTATTCAGTTATTCTAGTATAGATATTATGTGTACATTCTGAACGACCGGCATGTTTTGAAGTATGGAGAAAAATGCTTAGAGACTTGAAAGCTTAATTACAAGGTTGGTTGACTATAATTTCTGGTTTGTTTTAATTAGTCTCTGTGTATTCCCAAGAAATCACCAGCTGCATTCAGCAGAAACACGAAACGAGACGAGTCCCAATCAAGTCTAAGGAACAAGAAAGATGGAGCTTTGCAGAAGATCGGAGACTTCCTGCAGAGTTCCCCAAATCTGCTTGGAAGCAAAGGTACGACCGCTGGAGACCGATGAGGTTTGACGGCAAGGAGTTCGTCCCTGTTGTGTACTGAGGTTTGCCCCTTTTTTTAATAGCTAAAAAGATCATGGAGCTGGTGCAGTCGAAATCACCTGAACAGGAGGGTGACTCAACACTTGGCCTGAAGCCAAAGAAGTCAAAACGAAAACTTTATAAAACTGAAATCTCATCTCCGCTTGACATCCCATCTAACTCAGTAAGTGTGTGGAGTGTGATCTATCATTGTGTCTCCTGAATAAATAATTGGAATGAGTGGAGAGTGCTCATTCATTGTCTAATCCTTGATATTCTCTTCTAGATCATTCTTCCTGCTGAAGAGAAAGAGAGTGATCATGTTATCATCAAAAGAAGACTCAGGACAAGAACAGGCAAGAAATACTGACCAGGCTATCGATTTACTCGGTACTTGTTTAAAATTATTTCTTATGTATTAACAAGTAGAAAGGATTGTTTTTGCACTTTTGCTTAATTCTGTGTTTCTACATTTTTTTTGTTTCCGTTTTTGGTGTAAAACTTTGTAGGTCGTTAAGGGAATTGAATTCATGTGCTGAATCGTAGTATCGAGAGCCTTTTAAATTCTGGGTTGCTGCGGACTTTGCACGCTGACTTAAACCTAGCGACCATTTCTTGGAGAGTTTTCAACGGTTATAAAAATACAAGCAGCGTCTTTAAAAAAAAAAAAAAAAAAAAAAAAGCTATTTCTTTGTCATGTGACATTTTTGAGTTTGTCTTGTCTGTGCCCTGGAACAAATTTTCTTAGATATAGCATAAATCATTTGATGTTAATTTGCCATTTTATATTATTTTAATTTAATTTTTAAGAAAATGTATGTACATTTTTTTTTTTCAAATGTTTTCACAAATTAAGCTATTACATCCATCCGTGCTGCAGTCATTGATTGTAGCATTATATTATTTTATTGCTGCTGTAAGTTCTATGTACTGAGGCTGGGCAGAATGAAAAGATATGTAAACAAGTAACGCGTTTTCCCCCCTTTTCATCTCAATTTGAACACAGTTTGTGTTTCGTTTCCGGATCAGGAAGCTTTATGCTGTGGTGTCTGGTGAACGTGTGTGTGTATTTGGTTGATGTGGACTCTCAAGATGGGAGCAGGCGTCATAGAATGTGTCTCGCAACAAGGAGTCCAGAGTCGTTATTTTCTCAGGGTTCCCAAGACCTTCGCTGGTGTTTTCAATAAAGCAGCGAGTGTTATCTCTGACGCCATGAGTCAATCAATATCCATTCGGCTTCACCCACGCTCCAGTAGTAAAAAAAAAAATAAAATCTGCTGTAATGCACCCAAGTATCTTTTAATATAAATAAATCTGCAGCATTAAACATTGGCAGATGACACGTGACTATACCGCAATCTCGCGGGTCATATAAATGCATATGGAAAATGGAGCCAAAAGCAATGAGTGGAGATGTTTGTACTGCACCTTTGGGGCCGAGAGGAAAACATCATGACCATTTATGTGTAATGCGGGCAAGAAGGTGGTTCCAGCCGGCAGGGTCAATTAACGCATTTTGCCATGCGACCGGGCTGCTGTTTGGATTTCCTAATTTCCAGGCACACACTTGCAGCCCTGACATCTGTATTCTGTCTGTCGTGTGTGTTCAGGGGATCTACATTTAGTGCTCGCCTGATGTAACTGATGGAATAAACTGGTCATTGTTATGAGATTATTGTGAGATATCACAGGGAACCGTTCCACGGAAAACCGGGTCCTGCAAGTGCGACAGCTATGTAACCGCGGAAAGAATTGAGACCACGGCACATTTGTTCTTTTTTGGTTTCACCCATTTTGCAATTTTAGGGTGCGCGTCTGTGAATAATATATTTTGTTTTGCAAACTGCAGCCCGATTCTTCTGTTTCTCATTGATGAAGGCCGCCTTCGTTGCTTTACGGGACCCCAGTCCTGCTTCTAGGAGCCTGATATGAACTGTCCCAGCAGTGCGCTTCACACCAGCACTT
>JAODJX010000043.1:9772577-9790011 GCA_026776945.1 Isichthys henryi
CCTGCCTTGTGCCCATTGCTTCCGGGATAGGCTCCAGACCCCCCGCGACCCAGTAGGATAAGCGGTTTGGAAAATGGATGGATGGTATATTAGCAGTCACCTTTGGGCAATGTTGAGAAAGTTAGGGATATTGGATCTCTTTTGTGAGTAACTTCCTCAACACTGTCCAGGGCAAACCCTTGTCTTATGTTCTGTGCTGACTGGGATAGGCTCCAGAGCCTGCTCAGAAGAAGGTAGAAGATGGATGGATAAAGAATAAACCCGTTCTTCGGGTTGAGAAAACAATTCGTCGGAGCTTTAGAAATGAAGACTGAGGTGTCAGCCTGTAAACGGTCGCTCCGCTGTTTCTCACTAAATGGCAGCGACTGAGGTTCGGGATCGGCAGCTGAGATCGATATAATCAGCGTAACAAATCCCGTCCAGCCTCAAACTGACACTGACACTTGCTGATTTGCCGGCGTACGGCAATGACGTCGAGCCGTCTCGCGCTCGCGGCTATAATGTCCGCGACATGAGAACGAGACGTAAGGGCGAAAAGACTCGCTGTGATTTATGGGAAACTGACCTCGCGCACTCGGATTGCTGTCACGCGCGTCGGCATGCAGCCTCCTGGTTTGTATGCATCGTGCGAGGTAGAGTACTGAGGTTCATCGCTGAGCAGGTACCTCCTTAGCGACGTGTCCTTCATTCATCCGCAGGTCACTTGATTTATTCGCTCGGATTGATGTTGCTGAACGCCACGAAATCACCAATAATCACTGAAGGAGAATAATTCATTGGAGACTGCGATCAATGCAGGCTAATATTCTAATTACGCACCCTGTCGCCTGAAATCCTCAAGGTTGTGCCGTGAACTGTGTGGTTTATGGTGATCTACCAAAAAAAAAAAAAAAAAAAAAGTACTCAGGTCACCAAATTAAGAAACTTGCTGTGGGTTACGAATTTAAGTAATACATGAATGCTGGAAAACCAGCATAGACTAGCATAACTGGCTAGCAGCATGAGTAGCAAGGACCAGCTTTATGTGCAGGTAGGCCAGTACAGCTATGCTGGTCCACCAGCACTAACTAGCATAGGCCAGTAGGGAAATCATGTTGGTCTGCTTTTTCTCAATGGGGATATACAGTTGGGGAGAGGACTTTCAAGGAAAAGCCCAAGATATTTAACACTTACTAAGAGGTATAGTAACTATAGATAAATGACATTAATTAAATTCTCAAAAATTCTATCTCAAGGGTAACGTAAGTACTCCTGGTCACCCAGTCGGCATTAAAACAAGATTAAAGCCACAGTCACTTCAATTAGTCATGCTGACTGATGTTTTAATGTAACAGCTTGAAGCAACTGTACAGATTATGCCGTCTTTTTGCCACTGTAAATATGAGCTTATAAAAAGAACCAGTTCAAATGAAAATTGCCCTTCAATAATTAAAGGTTGACCTGCTTATATTTTGACTGACCTTCTAGAGAGCATTAATTGGGGAAGGGGGTGTCCCGGCTACCCAGATTTAACATGATCTCATTTATATGTTGACAAAAAGAAACACCCATTATCCTTGATTAAATAAATCAAACTTCATTATGTTTATATTACTTTGAAACTGATACATAAGTATATGTTATAATTGAGCCCAGGCACATTATTATTATTTATTGGTGAGTACAGTATACTATTCTGTATACTATTCAGTTAAACATGACAAGGTAAGGAGGAGCGTGCACTGATAACAGCACATGACAAACCACCTCAGGGATGAGAACCTGAGTGCTGCCAGGTGGCATCTCAGCACCGCACTAGTCCAAATGGACCAGTTTGAGTTTTTTTTCTCCCAGTGGCTGAAGTGCCAATCCTGCCCACCAACCCCCAACTTATTCCCTGTAAGATGCAGGACCTCCTTATAGGGTTGGATGTAGATTAACATCATACCCAGGACGAAGCAATTATAGGTTAAGGGTCTTGCCCAAGGGCCCAATGGAGTAGAATTACTTTGGGCATTTATGGGATTTGAGCCAACAACCTTCCAGTTACTGGCACAGAGCCCTAGCCTCAGAGCCACCACTCCACCTAAACATGACATGATGTTAAAATTTTTCCTTGAGTATCTGGTGGGTCTGTGGTGTCACTTTACAGAAAGCTAAGAAATTAATGTTACGGTTCATAGCTCATTATCATATCAGTTGTTAAAGAGTACCTGCAGTACTCTGTTCTATAATTATAGTATAAACTACTCTATGATTTCATATTCCTCTAAAACATGTATGGTTTACCTTTGCCTCTAATATGGTCTGGTCTGACTAGTTGCTTCTTAGAATGACTGTTGCCTGTCATCAGTCAGGAACAACAAAGGATTATTGGCCAGTTCCAGCACATAGAATGAACAAATGCAGACTGTCAAGGCCTGTCAAAAGATTTATTGACAGTTGGGTAAATAATGATGTTCGTCTCCATTTGGAGTATGACCTTGCAGTGGAGGAACTGATATGTATTTATTGCGTTGAGGCTCTGCTACATTGGGTAGATTAACTTTAACATTTAACTGTTAAGTAAAGAGAAAATGTGTAGCATGCAGTACAAAGCTGATGACGCAGTAAAGTGCTACACATGCATAATTTCTCTTTGTAGCATCGATGATATGATTACAGAAAACGATTCACATTCACTGTTTTTTCAGTATGCATCTTGGCTCTGGACATGATGCATAAAATACAGTGTTTTTTTTAAACTAACTGTGATATATTATTTAAGGCACAGAAGCACAAATTTCAAAATCAATCTCCAGATGCAGTTTGCTAGAGTAAATGCAAATAATCATCCCCGATACTCAAAATACATAACAATTGATGGGCAACTTGTCCATCTAAGTTTGTTCGTAGGATTTTGGGATAATTTACATTCCTGGCCTAATCTGACCCAGACTTTCAATAAAGGTGACACCAGATTTATTGAGCCAGAAAGCTGTTCGTCACAGGGAGTCACTCCGGTATCTTTCATGTGTATTTTTACACACCAGAATAACTCCTGCTCTTCTCATCCTTGTTACCTACTCCTGTCTTGCTGGGCTCTAGGCACCATTAAAAGGCTTCAAAAAACCTTCAGTAATTCAGAGTGATCATGCTTGAATGCAAGCGTCAAAGCAATGGATTAAATCCTGAATCCTCTATCTAAACTTGTCCCCTGTTAAATTATCGACTAACTGCAGTGAGGTCACCTTGAAGGAGCTCTCCAAAATTCATTTTTCATCATCCCTTTACTGCTAACGGTTTTTCCCTCAGGAAGAGGGGGCCACTTTATATGCTGCGGGGGGAATGAAGTCTATTTTCATGTGCATGTCACCAAAAGCAAATAAATTATGCTCCAATTAAGTTACCTTCGCCGAAATTGAAAAGGATATATGTGGCACAGTATCTTGTTGGAGAAGTACGTCCCCAGACTCCAGAAAGAATTTCAAATTTTGCTGACAGGGCATCTCATTCCTTATCTAACCTATGAGACTAAAACGATTCTCTGGAAATATAACAGTAATTTATATCTCTGGTTTTCTTCCCTTTTTTTTGCTGGATTGTTCTCTACGTTTTTTTCTGCAGTAATATTTTTTTCTGGTAGGTTTTATATCTTGCTCGGTTATCTAGTTAATGTGGAGTGATCCTTCATCGACTTCCCCTATTTTCCATTCCCAGGTTACCACCCACCAGCTAACAGCTACGTAAGGACAACTGGAGGTTAACATTCATTTGATTCATCGTTGCGCCATTCAGTTTATCCAATGTGCAAGCATGAAAACACACTACAGTGACAATCATATCACTACCCCGAATTAATATTTTCTTACTGAATTTAAGCACAGAGATTCTGCCGAGTGCAGCTAATCTAGCATAGTATAAGTACGCTTCAAGTAGTGGAATTACAGAGTAACACTGACAAGCTCCGCTATCTTTATGTGCATTTCTATCTGGGATAATTTATTTGACAAAAAAACGGATGCGGAATTACTAAAAGATTTGAAAAGGAGGAGGATCATCGGTACTTGAAATAAAATTTAAAACATTATGTATGTTAAGTTCCTCTGCTATATGGCTCTTGAGTTAACTTGTAGGATGGGTAACGGTTACCGTATTTTATATAAAATATATTTACTAAGTGTTTGAGATCTTTGTGTTTTATTTATATGCATAATGTCCATATTGTGGTATATAATTGCATCCTGTGCCAACTATAAGGATGAGTGTGTGTTTATTTTCCTCTAAATTGTCTTAAAACAGTAGTAGCTGATTACTTGTGTCAGCATCGTATTGACAGAAACAATTGCCATTACAGTAACCCGATTTATCATATTCATTATGCAGATGCTGATTTTGAAAGACTTGTCGCCTGTATAAAGCAGTTGTGTCTATTAATAAATTCAGGAAACTGTCCTACTGTAAAAACTGGTAGCATTTCATTGTAAACATTAGTTTCTAAAGTTGATATTTGAAAATGAAAATGTATTTCCCTTGATGTGTACTTCATTTTGCAAAAGGACAGTTAAATGGCCAGTATTTGAATGAAAGCAGATGGAAAACTTTCTCACCAGTGAGGCCTTGGGGTCTAATTTAAGGGAAGATAAAAATATTCCCAAACGCCAAATTTGAGAATATATATCTCAATATACTATTTGAAAACTTTCTTGGTGTTGATGATAACCAACGAATGATGATCCATCCATCCATTTTCCAAACCGCTTATCCTTACTGGGTCGCGGGGGGTCCGGAGCCTATCCCGGAAGCAATGGGCACGAGGCAGGGAACAACCCTGGATGGGGGGCCAGCCCATCGCAGGGCAACGAATGATGATGAATTATGAAAAAAAAATCCACATATATAACTTGCCAATTGCCATGAAACTAAAGTTTCGAAAATGCAGACTGATTTCTATGAGTGTCATGTAGTTACCAAGAAAATACAGCCTCTGTAGTATGAGTTTGGTTCAGGCCTGTCCCTTGCACACAAAAACATACGTCATGACATAACATTTTTTGCTCTAAGGTCTCTGGTAATGTTTTGAGCAACTTAAAAATGTGATGGTGAATGATGGAGCATATTAATAAACCAAAATATGCACTGTGTTTCCCTAAATCCAGGGTAACGTTTACCCTGAGTCTTTATAAATCTTGGACCTTATTAAAACTCACTAAGCAATACTTGTCAAGACAAATGGGACGAAGGGCTCGAGGGCAGGTGTGGTGGAGAAACAAAAGAAGTTTATTGAAGATGATGAACAAAGGCTGGAAACAAACAGGATCACAGGGATCAAAACTGGTGGACTGGGCATAGACAAGAAGAAGGCATAACATCCATCAAAGAATACAGGACTGGGTAGCGTGTATATATGAGACTAATGAAGCAGCTAACAGGAGGCAGCTGGGAGTGATGAACACGAGGGTAGGAACAAGAGTCAAGACAAAGGAGGGAGGAGGCAGGAGGGTCGGGTGGACATGGCGGGCTGGACGTGACAGTGCTAATTGCTAAGTGACTGAGGTTGGCTCTTCTTGGCTGTTATAAAAGTCCACGGTGCCTTCGATGTCTTCTGAAGGACATGTTTTAAATATGGACCCTAACAGCCCACAATCTGAGCCGCTGTTATCCTGGAAGTTATAATGAAACAAGGAAAGAACTAGAATATAACCATTTATTATAGAGGATCAAAGATCTTTTCCCATGAAATTGACAAATATTTCTTTTATGTAACAAGTATTGAATTTTGCAACCAGCAATATAATTTCCCTATAATTGTCCTTTAAATCTCACTGCAGTTGAACACTGACAAACTTTTTCTACAGATTTGTTAACCTCTTTTTCTATATAGGTTCCTGAAAGGGGACCTGTGTGTGTGACCGCTATTCTCCAGAAAACAAACACCATAAATAAACGCACCTGACTTTCACCCATGCTGTCTTCCTCATTATAGGTAATAGGGTGCGTACTCAGAGCTCTCACCTCCAACTCTCTCAGCACAGTGGAGCTGCTCTGAAGAGGACGACATCTTACTCATTTGCAGTTTATTGTTCACGTCAGAATGTCTGAGCCATTTAAGAACTAGTAGTGATTTTGCCTGTCAGTGCAAGATTTTTAACACTTTGGGCTGGTTGCAGCTTCTCTGGCTGGTAAAAAAAAAAAAAAACACCTCAAATATTCCACACCTGCGCTTTAGGAGAATTGCCCTAATTTTTTTTGTATAAATATGTTTTGAAATTTGTCTCTCCAGTCCAATTTATAACCGAGTAGTTGCTGTCATGGTCAGCTAGGTCAACAAAGCAAGATATACAGTACTGCGTCTCAACTGTTTTATAATTCTTATTAAAACACTGTAGAACAGTTTAGTTTTAAATGTCCCTAGTCAGTTACAATTTATGTTTGCTTTCGGTTGACATATTATTTTCATTTCAGTGAACTGATATAGTATACCTGACTTTATTTCCATTTATTTTACAGGTTTACGGAAATAATATCCTAGGGGTTATGCAACCTGTCAAACGTGACCTCCGATTTCACTTACAAAACATGTCAATTTTACATCTTCTTTTATTATATCCTGTTTGTAAGTCAAAAGATGGGTTAGATAATTATAACACAATATCATGACAATATAGCACAATGAAATATGACAATAACCTCATTGCACGACGAGCATTTCAGAGATGAATGGATATATATATATAACTTTTCTATGCTCTTTAATCTTAAGGCACATATGGGCTACAGGGTAATTAATAAGGCTGGTTTAGCAGTGGGGGGGGTGGGGGGTGGAGTAGTTCTCCAGCTGCATTCCCACCATCAATGTCAGTGTTTCTAAAGCTTGGTTACATCGATACCTTTGCTGCTGTTTCTGCTGGACTCTCTGTGTCCTTGCAGCCCATTTCATTTACTCTGCCTGTCCCTGTCGCTCTCTCCTCGTAAATCTGCAAAGTCGTCGGCTAAACGGCCGAATAAGGCTGCCCACTCCCCATATCAGACCTTCATATCGATGTAATTTTTGTCTCGATGGGCGTTTGCCGTCAGGACTGTATGAAATACTTAAACACAGTGAAGTTCATGTATTGAGGCGTGTGGCACGAATCTTGGTAATTATACTATAACTTCATGGAGACCCAGGTAGTTTGCCTGTCAGAATCGTTTCGCTAGGGGCTATCACCTTATCCTCTGCGTCCCATAGTTTTCTGAGGATTCTCTAGGCTGTCCACGGCAACACAAACTCAGACAGCCCATTATTTTTAATGCTCTTGCGAGCATGATTGGTGTGCAGTGTCATATGACTTAGCAATTTAGCTGCCACTTTTGCTGAAATGAACTTGCACTTTTGCATAGCTGTGTGTCTGCAGTAGTGGTGCATTGCGTAGGTTATGTAGCTGGCTCACGCCGTAAAAGAGTATATTTAATTCATCCAGGTTCACCGTTACACTCCTTGTTTTTGATGCTGTTGACAGTCTTACCTTTCCCGAACGGCACACAATTACTGTTCATTCTGCCGGACTGAACTTTTAGTGTCGCTACGAAAAGCACGCCCCATCGTCCCCCAAGATAACGAAATGTGTTTGAAAAGGTTATTTGGCATGTATGCTTCACGCCTTGTTCTCTGCGTAAGCTCCAGGCTGGTGTTCATCTTTCAGATTTTGGACCCGCTGGAGGTGGTACCAGTAGGCCTGGTTACGACCACCAGCAGCAACTGCTCTTGACAAATTGCAGGCCATCTGTTGGCTTGTGCTATACTGGAAAATAAAAGACACCTGGCAGCTCCCTTCCCGCGCCTCCTCCTGTCTTCCTCACAGCTGGAAGTCAGTTAATGTTCTCTTTCTAATTATAAAGCCGTTCTGCGCCGTCACTGGTCCTGTCAGCGGTGTGGATTGCCGTGCCTCCCGGTGTACCGGACCATAGGTCACAGAAAGACAGCGCTGTCCTTCTGAATATCACCGTTACTTGATCCTGATTGCTCACCCTGATGTTTGGTGCCGTTTATGTAAATTTATTTCTTACGGGCCTATTGAAGATTTGTGTTCTCAGTCACATTCCCGCAAAATATCAGCTGACTGCTGGAACATTAAACCAAATATTTTGTTTGTTGCGGCGCCTACGCTGGTGTAACATTTAATGTGCTGATGTATTTATATACATAACCGTTAAAAGAAGTTCGGAGTTGTTGTTAATTCTAATCATTGTTCTCCGAACACCGTTTGTATTGGATGACAGCTACCATAAGGGGGCGACGAGTATTAACTTCTCTTTTTGAAAAAGGCATGGGAACAACAGTAAAGACACACACAAAACAGACTTCAGCTCTCTTCACAGTTTATTTCGTTAAAACGTTTGTAACGCGAATGCCAGGCAAGCAAAATACCTATTCTGGTGTCTATATACACTGACAGATAGCATGTGGCACAAACTCTAGCACTGATGCTAACCTTTTACAGTCACTTAAGCTGTGCCTTAAAATAAATGCTTCTTGCCGCCTTGTGCAATTACGGCAATGAATCCTATCTGACACCATGAAAGTAAAGTGTTTTGAGAGCTGCTTGTCCTTTTCCCACAATAATATTAACACTACTTTTTGTGATTACAGATATTATTATTATCGGTATTACTTCCCAATAAGAACGTGAATAAAATTCAACTCAACAACAAGAAGTTTCCAAGGAAACCGTAAAACACCCATTTAAATTCATGATCTATCAATATACAGCACACTACATTATGATTTCTAACAACTATTATTTTTTGAAGAATACATCCCGGTAATAATTAGATTATGTGCTTTTGAAGCAGACAGAGGAAACACTCTATATTAAAACTTCGGGACCAGTGCAAATGAATCAGACTAGCTTAGACAAATTTGTTGACCCAATTTCTACTCTATACTCAATAGTTTTAAGGGTATATATACTGAATACGGTACGTATATCATGTAAACAACACATCTCCTTTGCAGAAGGTATAATATTCCCCTTCTTTTTCTAGTTGCCCCTGAGAGAGTAATTCCACAGCTCAATGTTAAATTATAGTTGATATGCTGTTTCAGATGCTTGCATGCTAGCAAACTACACTCATAATTTTATCTACCAATATTTAAACTGATGGTCTGGTATCTGGATATCATTCTATACTTTACAGAGGATAGCAAGAATATTTTCTAAAAATGTACAAACAGCAAATAAATTTAAGTCTGGTGCTTTAATCGGGGGGGGGGGGGGTTATGTTTTACACAAGTTAATTGTAGGGATACATTTCTCTGTGCAATCTATATTTTCTATATTTTCTTATTGAAAATGAAGCGCTAATGACCCACCAAATAGGATATGTAAAGTTATTTAATATAATTTAATAAGATATTTAATATTAAAAGTATTTTTTCCGTCTGAGAATTAGATTCATTTGTTAAAAACTAAAAAAACATCACAATGTAACTATCCACGATAGCTATCTATACAAATCCGTTGTCCCATATCGCCAAAAATATCCAGTATACTGAGTATATAATATATTTGGCTACTAATGCGCGGTTACAAATGATACAATTCTGTTCTTCCATTGGCTGAGTTTACAGGTCTGAACAGTGTAGCAGTTTCTGTACTTAGATTAGCCGCTTACAGACGCGCGACCTAAAGCATTGAGTCGTTTCGTTCGGCAAGCTTGAGGGCCTCCTGCATGCTGGCGGCGGACAGCTTGCGGTTGATGTTCCTGTACCTGCAGCGGAGCAGATTACGGTAGGTGGTCCTCAGGTCGCGGTTGAAGAAGGCATAGATGAAGGGATTGATTAACGAGTTGGCGTAGCCCAGCCATAGCAACGTACGTTCCACCCACAAGGGGACGCAGCTGCACCGCACACCGCAGATAAACGGACGGGCGGTGGACAGCACGAAGAAGGGAAGCCAGCAGATGCTGAACGCCCCCACTACGATGCCCAAAGTTGTGGCAGCCTTCTGCTCCCTCTTGAAGACCGAGATGTTCCTCCGGTCGGCGCGCAGGAGCTGCGAGAAGCTTGCGCACTCCTCCGCCTCCTTGTGCAGCTTCAGGGCGGCCGAGACGCAATCCACGCTGTCCTCTTCCTCCGGCCGAGGGAATCCGGCGATGTTGTGCTTGGCTGCGCTCACCTTGGCCGCCCTGTATATTCTGTGGTACATGATCAGCATCACCGACACGGGGATGTAGAAAGCCACGGCGGTGGAATAGATGGTGTAGCCAACGTCCTGGCTGATCAGACACACTTTATTATCATTTACATTCTGCGCCCAGCCGAATAAAGGTGGTAGAGTGATCGAGGCAGACAAGAGCCAGACAGACAGGATTATTTTGGCCATACACCTGCCGCTCTGTCTCATTGGGTATGTTAAGGGCTTTGTTATGCCAAGGTACCTGTGATACGAAGGAGAGACAGAGAAAGAGAAAAAACATCTGGATGTCAGGTGTCCTTCTCATATAAAGTCCTTGACTTCGAAAAAATGGTGAAATACGGACATTTTGGGACATAACTACCAGCATTATTAATAATAGTTATAATTATAAGCGCAATTAACATTGCACGTTGCAGTTAGCATCCAAAATGCACTTAGATGTTAGTCGCCTTTAGACACGGGCATCTCCTGCCGGACGTATCCTGCCTTGTGCCCTGGGATCCCCGCGATAAGCTCCAGGCTCACCGCTACCGTACAATGAATATGTTATGGGACATAAATGAATGGTGGTGTGGGTCGATGGATTTAGAGGAGCACGTAAAGGTGAACTTACCTGTCTATGCTTATTACACAGAGCGTCAGGATGGAGGCAGTGCAGCACATGACATCCATGGCAATGAAAACGTTGCAGAAGAACTTGCCAAAAATCCACTGTCCGCCAATAAGGTCCGTAATGCTGACAAAGGGCATCACGGCCAGCGCCACCGAGAGGTCCGCCACGGCTAAAGAGACTATCAGATAATTAGATGGCTGCCGCAGCTTTTTGACAAAACACACCGAAATAACCACCAGCAAATTCCCACAGATGGTGAGAACGGTAAGCATGGTGAGTATTACCCCAATGAGCACTTTCTCCATGTTGCCGTGGCTCAGGATCTGCTCCCCGCACCTCGTGTCATTCTCCACCATGCTGGAAGTTGGCAAAGTCGCGGGTGTCGTCTGCGCAGCCGGCAGGCGCGCGTGCACCGTCCCCGAGATCATGCCGTCAGTGCGAAGTTCCTTAACTCTCTCTTCTGCCATGTACGACCTCGTGTTAACGATGAGAAAACTGCCATTGAAATCGACGAACATGGTTTTACGCCGCGATCCATTAAGAGTAGCCTTTTGCCCTCAAGACCCAGAAATGCCAAGTTAGAATCCACATTAAGCTTGGAATTCGTTGCATGAGGAAATAGGATAGCAGTTTCTCAGTTATCTATTTTAAAAAACAATGATCCAGATCAGCGGAAAGAGTAATGCAGCAGAAGATGCTGAAGAGGAGCGATGCGCTGCTAAGCACTTGCGCGCTGCTGCCTCCCCAGACAAACAGCACCTGAGGCGAAGTGATCAGACTGAAGTGAAAGTAGCGTCACACACAATCTATGACGTCATGATCAGAATCAGCATAAGATCAAGTTCACAACAAATTCAAGCTGAGCGCCATATTTAATAAACCCATATTTAATCTTTCAAATTCAAGCTGAGCGCCATACTTAATAAACCCATATTTAATCTTTTTTGGGGGAGGGGGATCCCCCTAAGTCTCAAGTTTAATAGAAGACATATATTTTATAGCACTCTTTATATTTTATAATTTTTTACATTAACTATCCATCCATCCAAACCGCTTATCCTTACTGGGTCGCGGGGGGTCCGGAGCCTATCCAACAACAGTGCTAACCACTGCACCACCATGCCGCCCCCTACATTAACTAATGTTTCATAACAACTAGTAACTTGAGCCTGAAAGTTACAGACGGACTCGTATAATGCTAACTACGATCCGTTATTTTAGCTGTTACGTCTGTCGGGAGCTTGATAAACACTTTTTTTTATAAGGCACAGCTTAACTGCTTAGTCTGTTTGACAAATGGACAATTGGTGGCACTGACGCATTGTTGTGCGACTATAATCGAATGATGCTCTATTGCCATCTTGCGGTTACTTTGTAAAGGAAGCGTAAGAAAATGTGTTGCTCTTAGCTACTGGCATATTTTAGGAACCTATTTAGGACGGACGATTACTAATCAAATTATTATCAAATTATATCAGGAACGTTACTAGCAGCGAAAAACTCGTTCTGAAATCCTCAGAGAAACACCGTCGTGACGTGTCTTTAAGTTTTAGAATAGGCCTACCTATTCATTTCATATTTATATCATTTTAATTTGGAAATTGTGCGTTACAACTGGGTCATGCCACTTCTTCGAAGCAATATTTAGCAATGCAAGATGTGTTCACATTAAATCAGGGTCATTCTGTGAGGTCAGGCATGCTATTTTTTTTTTTATTGTAGCTAGATTTCTGTCGCCAATTTATAAATCATCTTACGCCACGTCTTCTTGTTGTATCAGTTCACTGTTGACCTGTGTGGGTGTTAGTATCAGTATTGATGCCGAACAAACGCTTTGAATTGTAGCGATGAATATAGAATTCCGTGTCAGTACTCCAAGAAGGATGTATTTACTTGAAATACATTTTTGTGAGACGCCGTATGGATTTATAGCCTATCTTTTGATTACTAAGAACAAGCCATAAAATCCAAGCATAAGAAGTTAAAGTCTACACAATCAGTCACCGAATGAGCACATAATCAGCACGCAGGCACCTGACGAGTGAGAAACACCTATATTGCTTGTCGTAATACCACGAAGGATTGAAGTGTTTTGTGCAGTGAGGTATGACCGTACTGTATGTCAGCAGACTACTTCACAAGTGTGTCTGATGGCTCGCTGAACCAGATGCTTTTTCGAATATGTAAACTCTAAGAATAATCATCTATAAAGAATCTTGATTAATGACCGTGTCAGTGTGCTTGCAGTTATTCCCGCGTGTTTTTCCACTGAAGTCGACTTCAGTCTTGAGAGGTCCTCGTGTACATCTGACTTCTTCGAAATTCCATTTAGGCTTCCTGTGAAGTGGAGGCTGACTCTGACTATATTTGCTGGCTCCTATCACGAATTTCACTCAATTTACAGGCTTGACAGTTTGGAATTTGTGGACAGAACACTGACATCATAAAATTGCTGTTCTTCAAACTCATGTCATTGCATATACATGCGTTAAACAACCGGAAAAGTTCATAAACACTTGATCTGTAAGGTCTGATGCAGCCTAGCTGTCTACAAGAAACTGCAAAATACTAATCTATAATACAGTAGTATATATGATAATATGAAACATTATGGCGTATATTTAGGTCTAAACTGGCAGTAGTAGATTTGTTAATTTGACAGAAACATTCATTTCTGCCTCCATCCTGACGCTCTGTGTAATAACTTTCATTTCAGCTCACGTGAGCACGGTAAATATTTTACAATGGTGAAGTTCGTCAGCACAAAAAGAGAAACGAAACACATTTTACTCTGGCATATTTTTAGTTTTTTTCTTCAAGTTACAAATGTGCCAACACCAAGATTTTAAACTTGACAACGATGTCAACTACTAAGAAGAAGACGGTAAAGCGCCCTGGTAAAGCAACATGTTATGAAATCCCCGTTTTTTCGAGCAGATGTGCTGCAATCGGCCCTTGGTGTCATAACACACCAATTCCTTTTAATTGGCGACCCCTATGATGACTCTGTGTTTCCATTATGTTGCGCAGACTTTGAGAAATGAGGAATTTAGAACTCTGTAGCTCTGTAACTTACGTAATTTACCTTTCTTATTATCAACAATAAGATATTATTTATTGTTAATTATTATGGAGCATCAGAAGGAGTTATACCCATATTCTCTGTATCTTACTGCCTGTAATAGGTTCCAGTTCCGACCCCCGCGACCATAATGGATGGATGGATATTGGACCTATTCTTTGTCTTTAAGGATTGCCTATTGTCTATTGAAGGTTAATTTGTTCAAAAAAGACTTGTCTTATAACTTCTATAAGGTCTATACAGTTTACACTGTGTATTCAGGTATTTTATATTAGGCATTTAATAGTATATATGCATACATATATCAACCTATGTATATACATTTTGTAATTAAATAGATTTTGTAAATAGAAAGAGTGAAGCCGTCCTCCAGGTTTTTTTTTAATCATATTTGCCCATGGCAATGAGGCGCATAATTTGTTTAATGAAGAACTCTGTGACATTTCGTTTTTATTAAACGTAATATTGTATACATAGGTGTCAAGTACAAATATTAACAATTAAACAGGAAATGTTGTATTGCGCCGGGAGAGGAGCGCATTCGTTCCTTGCTCTCCCCTTGAGTGCCGAATGGGGGTGGAGAGTCGGGAATCGTGACGTAGGGTGCCGGCTGTTTAACAGGAAAGAGTGGAGGAGTGTGAAAGGGGAAAATGACCGACAGTGACCTCAATCAAGAGCTTTAGCAATTCTCTATTCACCTTTTTTTTAATGAAGCTACGACTAAGTGCGTGTTCCAGTTAGGGTGGATATACGTGTTTTGCAAGCAGCTTCCGTAGCACAGCTCGGGGGAGTTTGCGGATCATCGACAGGCAAAATCGGCTCTCCCCCTTTTTTTCTTACTGAAATAGCTCGCTTCGCTTAGACTGTCAGATATGGATCAAGGCAAGTCAGTTGCGGATCAGAAAGGCGCCGGTTTCTGTTTTACCAACGGGCTACAAAATGGGTTTTGCGCACCGCAACTAAGTAATGGGAGCGTCGGCGGTCATGGATCAAGCGGCGGCGGCACCAGCGGCAACCATAGTGGCACTGAAAATTTCCACCATCTTCACCAGGATCCGCAGAATAATGGGTCCCCTGCTAAAAGGTGCAGGCTGCGAAGGAGAATGGACTCGGGGAAGAAGAACAGACCGCGTAAGTGTTTCCTCCAGCTTTTATTTCCCCAAGGAAAGCGATTAAAGGCGATAACTTGCCGGGGACGGACAGGCCGTCCTTTTCAGCGGAGCACAGCTGGTCTATAATAAGATGTCCCGTCTCATGCTCTTTAGAAGATACGCGCTGTATGTACGAAACGTGTGTAATGTTATGTTGCTGCCATTTCAACATCTTGCATGGAAATTTAAAAAGCGTCACTTGGTTTTTGTTTTGTCTAAGTGTACCATTGGTGGATCTGTCTATAAATGACTTATTTGGGCACCTCCATTGCATCCAAGTATGAACGGACGCGTACGTGCCGGCACTTTCATCAACGTGCTTTTTAAATCGCAGTGGGTTCAAATCGATGCGATCATCAAGGCGCTGGTTATTTCACGGAGTTAGATCGCACGACATTATAGTCGCTTATAAGCTGGTCGCTTTCACTGTAAGGAAAGGCACCTCCTCCTCTTGTGTTGTGATGAAATACTGGAGGTAATTCGCAGTCCCGTTTCATTGGGCGCCTCACAGTCAGGAGGTTGTGCCGAGAGCGCTGCTGATACGAAGGCCGGGCCTCCTCAGCCAACGACGAGCCGGCATTTGCGGGCAGGGCCGGCGCATAAAACTGCGGGGAATGCGCTCCCCCCCCCCCCCCCGGCCCCCCATGCTAAGTAGCAGAAAGTTTTCTTACACCGGCAATACAGGGAAGCTAGCATCGAGCTCCAGTAACTTCACAGCACATATAAACTTAAGGAATAAATAGTGCGTTGAATTGACTTGAATTGAATTGTCTTTGGAATTAAGTCTCGTGTCAATTTTGCTTGCACCTGAACAACACTATGAAGCTTAAGGGTATTAAGAAGCCAGGTAAGGGTCTTTCAGTTAAGTGTGAGCGCTCTTTCTACACGTCTGTCTTTCAGGCAAAATCTGACTGTCGTATTTATTTGAGATCTTTCAGCTTTATTGTGTTTCAAACTCACAGTTTCTTCTTTTATTTGTCCTTTGCCTTAGTCTACGAAATGAGTCTTCTCTGAGAAGCATGCAAGGTTTGCAGTTCAGTGTTAACAGAGGTGCTCGAAAGTTTTTTTTTTTTTTTTTTTGCGTCCAGCTGTAGTCCTTCAGTCACAGTTCACGTTAAATTCTTATCAGTGTCAAAGTGCCAAAAGCACACAGGGAGGAATTCAGGATGTTAACCTGTATTGCTTTATTGGTTAGCTACCAATCATAAGGAAGGGCATTTCTGTTTATCGTTTTATGAAATATGAATCTGCCATCCCATTTTGGGACTGTTTATAATGCAAAATATAATTCGGAAACATTGGGTATAGTCCACATTGGGGAGGTTGATGCTGTCAACAGTCATGGATTTCCCTTGAGTGTGTTTTGGGGGAACGATTTACCTGAGAAATGTCCAGTGGATGCTTGGACCACACTGTTGTGGTGATACGTTAAGTACCTGTCCACATTCAGCTAAGCAAATTTGTTTAGTTTGCAAGATCATCTCTGTTAATTATTGACATTGGCTGCAAAAAGTGTTGTAAATTTCCTGCGTTCGTATCAGTGTAGGGTATATTTTAAGAGCAAGCTGATCAATATCCTCTAAGTTACACAGCTCTTTCTCCTAATAGACTGGCAGTCCATCACAGATAAGTCACGACAGCAGTAACAAAATGAATTTAATAGTGACTGAAATCTCCTCTTCAATAGTTACACAAATAATTCCCCTACAATCAAATTAGGGTCAAGTGCCATATTAAGTGTTAAATGTCCTTCAGCCTGCAGTATCATAAAATATGGCTTTGACCTCCATAAATAATTAAACGTACAGGTACAGTGCAGAGCACATTAATACAAAGATAATTATTATTAAACATTTTTGTTGTATGTCTGATAGGGTCATCATTTATTGATATTCATCTCGAACCACAATTTAGTGTTTGTGGGTTTTAATGGCCTTATTAAATCTGGACATAAATTTCTCTTTCTATATGCCAGTATTGCCCTGCTTACCCCTTCGGTTAATGTTTGCTTTTACATCCAATAATGGGTTAGTTTTCCAGGTAGTAGGTGTGTGTGCTCTTTCCGTGACTGACGCACTGCTCACTTGCTCCCCCTGTGGCCGCTGCGCACTTTACGCGATGAGCCTCGTCGAGGGAAAGTAAACACACCTTTCACCTACATGAGCTGCTTGTCATGGTGTCCTTATGGGGCATTGCAGGGTCCAGGGCAGTCAGATGGTCACATGAGAAAGTCATGTAATCTTGCTACTGGTCTGTTGACGGGAGGTGTGTAGTTCTCTCATCTCTACTTGTTTGTTTGATATTTTTGATCTGACCATGTATTTGAATTCATCGTGTGTCCCCACAAATATTGTGGGCTTGTAATATACCCAGAGGGGGGGCGGCATGGTGGTGCAGTGGTTAGCACTGTTGCCTCACACCTCTGGGACCCGGGTTCGAGTCTCCGCCT
>JAODJX010000043.1:9792109-9804996 GCA_026776945.1 Isichthys henryi
CCCCCCCCCCCCCCCCCCCCCCCCCCCCCCCCCCCCCCCCCCCCCCCCGCCCGCACCCCCCGCCCCCCCCCCCCCCGGCCCCCCTGAAATAGGGGGCTCACCAGAGAGCTGAAGCTGAAGCTCTGGTCCATGCTGGACTGCGGCACAGGGGGGTCCGACCTTCCGTCCATCTGTCATCTCCTATGATGGGGCAGTGCTGAGGGCCAGGGTTGTTGGGGGGCAAAATAAATGAAAGAACCAATTACATCCCATAATAGCTAATGGCAGTAGGCTGTCGCCTTGGAAAGCAGTGGATTGGTAAGCTCGCCAGAACACGTCTGCCGTGCCCATTTACAGCACCTTCGATTTCATTTCAAGAAGACGCTGGCGGCAAATTGTGATGCTTTCATTCCAAGCTGCACGAAGCTGCAAGTGAGACGCACCGACAGGCATCATTATAACATTGGAGACCCGCTTTAAAGCCATTAACTGCACTGAATGCGCCCCAAACACAAGGGGACAGAAACAGCGGATGACAGTCTGAGCTTTACTCTATTCCCGTACTGTCGTATCTTAGCTACCTTCTGATTTGCTGGATTAGGATGTAAAATTAAATATTTAAAAACCACCCATTAAAAATAAAAATAAGCGCAAATATTCATGTCACTGAATCACAGCCATGAAGTTTAAAATCAAGTCCGAGATTTATGTAACATACATCTCATGGCTCGCAAAGCAATATTTTCTTTTTTAATTGTTTAAGGGTGATAAGGGTTTACGATAAGGGTTAAATATGCCGATATGAGCCGTATTAAAAAGTGCCACTGTTGCTATGACAGCTGGCAGATGGTAACCAAGCAGTAAAAGATGATGACTCATGGATTTCTACCTCACCAGATGAAAAACGCTATGAAAGATAGCTGACAAAATTAAGACAGACGTGGTCAGTCCTGTAGTTAACGTTTTCTTTTCCAGTCTTATTTAATGAAACGCGGCAAGGGAAAAACAAAAAAACATTTCCCTTCCATTGTACAAGATGGTAGCCTGATACGTTACCATAGCAACTGTTGTTAGGAAGATAAAGAAATCATTTATAGAGAACCTGTAGCATAGGCGTCATTAATAATTAATGGAAACAAACACGTGTGAGCTGTTTGCTGGGAACCTTTGTTTTTTATGATGACATTTTCCTTACTAGAGTAGAATGCAGGGAATACAGGAGGCCTCCTACAGGCCTAATTTACATTTCCCGTTGAACGTCGTCGTCAACGGCGCTCCAAACACTAAACCAGTAGACAATGCATAAGGTGTTTCCCAACACTAGCTCTGAAATCTGGTCTCAGGATTTCACCTCCGGTCACAATGAACATTTGAAGCCCCCCCACCTCCGCCTTTGTCATGAGAGAAACTGATTCACAGCCATGCCCAGACCCAGGAGCATCAGAAGCATTTAGAATGTGGGACACACACACACACACTGGCAAAAAAACTAATATTTTATGTTAAGTGGGGGGGGGTCCAAATGAATAATTATGAAATGTGAGGGGGACGTGTCCCCCTCAGATTTAATGGCGGCAACGCACATGCCCAGACCTCACAAACTCAGCAGGGATCACTAACTCGACACAGCTACAACATAAACCTATTTAAAGAGTGTCAACAGCCACACTCTACCAAAGAGTGAGACGCATGTGTTCGGCGACAAGAGCGGTTTCTGCCTTTACAGAGATTTCATTTTGATAAGGATGCATGTCAAAATGCAGACTTTAACTGTTTGTTTCCCCTTTTTTCCGGATGGGTTGTTGGGCTGCATCGTAGTCGAGCAAAACGTGCAACGAAGCCGTCAAGCTTTACTTAATGCACTTAACGAACGTACTCGCTACAGCATCCAGTTTGCCGTTCCACCGTCATTCCACCTGTAGCCGGGACTCTGTGTGTGCAGGAAATAATGATCTTAAAAGCTGTGAAGTCGGCTTCCAAAGACAGCCCACATCGACCAAATCCTAACGATTTAACCCTGAACTCTGAGCCAATTAACTTCCACCGACACTGGCACAGGACACAGGAGAACGATTGCAGATTCTGAGCCATAAATACATACATATATACATTAACATATATGCAAATCGGACCATGGCGGGTCATGTTTGTGAGGTTAAATTATTATGTATAGATATTCATCTGAACATTCATTTTAATTTGCCGGCATTACTTCCCACATTTCGCAACAGTTCAGCGTTCATTATAAAGCGCACTTTGCGTGTCATAACCAAACATAGGACACATAAAAGGTTCAGACTTGCTGTTGATAATTCCCTTGACCTAAAGGCGTATGTGTGAGAGCAGCCACAGTGACACGTCTGTGTGCAAATACATTAGTAAGCCTTTTAAGAAACTGCCTTCGGGCTGATTTAAGTAACTCGCGTGCTAAAAGCATGCCATGGGGAGAGACTGGCCGGAATCGCGAAGGTGCGTGGAGTCTTCGGTTTTACGACATGAGATTAAGCATTAATCTGCGTTTCAAGTATATAGAAAGAAAGCAGCTCGACGGACAGGCTGATAAATCCAACAATAAACGTTTACCTAAGGCACAGTCACGGTGATCCTGCAGCCTACATGAAAATCCACAGAACATTCAGCTGGGGACTAATTTAAGAGGACAGTGCTTTAACATACACTGTCACACACTAAGAGCAATTCTGGCAAGGGCGCCGGTTTGCTTTCAACAAAGGCAGGGACCAAATCAGCCCGAACCCCCCTCCCCATGATACTCCCACAATAATTATAAGCACATGTTCAAGCCCAAATGTACACCCCTGAATTCAGGGACACCCATCTACTGAAAATGCATGTCTTCAGATGGAGAAAAACCAGAGGAAACCAAAACAGCAAGCAAATCACACACACACACACACACACACACACACACACACACACAGAGAGAGCCAGGAATTAGGAACAACAGCATAGCTTAATTTATAGGTGACACCTCTACAGCCATATGTTTGCAACGTGCCGTCTCCCTCACTTGTACATCTCGTTAGACGAAAGCAACTGGCAAATAAAAGTACATGTAGGAATCAAAGCTGGAATGTGGGAACCACGAGATGGGGGGGGGGGGGGGACTAAGGAAACCTGCAGCCAGAGGGTCAAAACTCCCCAAGGAAGCAGCACACCACCCAATACGCACAGATCCCATTAGGGACAGCAGAGCCGGCAGTGTGTACAGAGGGTGGGACACACTGACTCACTGCGCACTATTTCCAATGACACCAAGGCCATTTCTTATTTCCATTCTTGGAGTAGTTAGTGAGACATTTAAAGTGTCCTTCAGCCCCGCCCACGTGACCACCCCCTGTCACAATGGATGGAACCTGAAGTAGTGAACCATAGTACCAGAACTAGTATTTCTGGACTGGTAATATTCATTCATTAATTACGGTTAGTATATACCACATATATAGTATATACCATAGCCTTCCAACAGATCAAGACTGAAAAGTCAGATTCTTTTCTGTGACTATATTGAAATAAACGTGACGCAACCCCCAACAGCACATGCATTACAGGTTTGACCAATCTGGTTTAGCAGAAAAGGGATTAAAGACGCGGGCGCACACACCATGACAGGAAAAGTAAAGATGTCCATTCACATTAGCAGCCAGTTATTAGCAGTATGCTGGGTGTATCAGTCAGCAAAGAGCAGTTCTCAGCAGGCCTAATTTTACTTTCGCACTTCCCTTAGGCAAATAATAACTGGCACGAAAGTCATCTGAATGATACGCCACGGATCTCGGAAAGACCACATGGCTGAACGTAGCCCTGAAACATAACCAAGTGACTGGTCACCTGACCCGGCCCCGGAACACTTCGAAGACGTAGTTTTAGTCCGCCTGTGGACCGTATGCCTCACTAACACAAAGAGGGGGGGAAATACAACTGCGTTCTTCGCAAACTTCGGGTGTAGCATTGCAAAAAGTTACTAGCCACCCCCCGTCCATAGTACAAAAAACCTGACACCTCAGCGCCAACATCCATGCATCACACTTACGACTGAAAGTGTATATATATATATATGTATATATATATGTATATGTATATACACACACATACACACACACACACACACACACACACACACACACACACGTCGTACTTCGCTATAATATAACTGAGGTTGATCTGCTGCCATTTCATTACTCATGACACATACTACGATTCTGGTATCCTCCGTACAACGTCGCGAAATCTACAATTTAATTTTAAACCCTATATTTGCGCGGCAGCACTAAAATTAAGCATGGGGAAAACATTTGCAGAAATCAGTTAACCACTAAAGTATCGCTTTCATTCATATAGTGATCTGATAGCATATTCAGAAAAAAATCGAATCACATGCAGTCCCATTATTAGCCTACAATGTACTACACTGAAATTTCTACTAAAATCTTCTTAACACTCGACAGATCTTTTTCAGTTCTAGTACTTAATCGAATAGGAATAAAGCTATGGGTTATATTATTTAGTTAAAGGGAGTTTCACTTCCTGCTTAAGTGAGAAACACATGATTCCTGTAGGGTATATAATAAGCATCTAACACCTGCTACAGGGTTCACTCTCATCATAATCATCTAAAAACGCGAGTGGCCGATCAGTGTTACACATATAGAAAACTGCCATAGTAATCACGAATTCAGCGGTTACATCTGAACACGCCGATTGACTGAAATCGATGGGGTTGGATAATCCTACACATTCCGACATATACATCGTGCGCAATGAGAAGGGCTACAACAGAAAGCCCATCAAAGGCACCGTCCTATCAAACAATGATACGACCATATCTGTACGCAAGAAAAGACAATTTCCCATGATTGTACACGCAAAAACATTAAAATACCATATACATCACGCACACATTAAGTCGCGGGTTTGGGGTTTTAGAAAAAAATCGCGAATACTCAGTATTATCCAGTGTTACCATGATAACCAGCCGTACTTGGCATAAAATAAAGCAAAAAAGCTTACCAGCTATTCACCTGTGTGCACAGCCTGTCCCATGCTCCGCATCACTACCCTCACATGCAGCACATGCTGGAAAAAAGGGGCTCGCCACAATAAAAGGCACTATTCCAGCTCTCGCGCGTCGACTTTTTTTAAAAAGGAAAGAAATATAAAAAACTTTTGTACTTTATAAAAGCATTGTCCAAAAATCGAGAAGGCAAAAAAAAAAACAACCAGACAGCGAAACTTTAGTCACCCGTGATAAAATGGCTGAAAGCTGTCCCTCAAGCCCAGTGTCCTATAAGAAAAAGAGACATAACTGGCGATGCCTCCCAATGAAATCAGCGCAGCGGCAGCGGTTTCTTCACAGAGGGATGTGTCAAAAGGGGGAAGGGATGCAAACCCACTGCTTTTCTACTCCGCAAAACAACGCGCTACCCTTTCAAATCCATCACGGCCAGCTACCCAAACGCAACGGAGGGTGCGTAGGAGTAACATGGTTTCGTCTATGTTTTAGCGCTTCACATATTACGGTAACAGATCATATTAATCTTCAACATCTAGAAATAGTCTATCATTTGGAACTCATAGTGTCCATTGCAATTAATTTACAGAACATTAGTATTGTTTTAGCTGAACATGATTTAATAATAATAATAAAAACGCTATTTCTATTATACGATGGAAAAAATATAGCATGTAAAACTGACCAACCACGACAACGTTTATGTATTTATTATTGTTGTTATGACCATTATTTATTATTATTATTATTATTATTATTATTATTATTATTATTATTATATGACCCTGTTGTGTAATCAAATGAATATTCAAATGGCTTTCAACGCGGCTTCTAAACAAACACTAGAGGGCGATCAATACATCCATTATATATCGTGTCGTTATAGTAACTATTGTTATAGTACCTATTGTAATGCTTGCATTAAGATAATGCAATATTTGTTCGTAACAACGACCTTAACCCTTCATACGTTTTAGAATGGATCACGCTGATTATATTTTTGCTTGAACTACTAGGCCAAATGTGTGGCCTGCATGAAAGTAAGTGATTCAAAAACTACATGTAAAAATATTTAAAGATCTTGAAACATCAGGGCAGACGAGTCCGACTAGCTATGCACACCTGTTTGATCTCCAGAGGTAACTGCAGAAGAGGTAAAACATTCAAGTACCTTTCCCTGGATGGCTGTAGGGCATCCGAGCTCCTGAACACCACGAATGCGGTAAGCAGCACCTTGGGAGACCTTGTCTCCGATAACACACTTTACATCTTTACAATGAGCTGCAATTCAGCTCCTGTCGCTTCTGTTCCCAAACGCCATGCCTAGGTATACCTCACCGCAAAGTACTCGAGAACATAATTCCTCAATCTTCTAACTGCTTATGTTGAGCAGGGTGGTAGGTGAAAGTAATACCTCTCAGGAAAATTAGAGGTAAGTAGGTCTTCAGAGAACCATGGAGAGAATGACGTGTGGAGGTTATTGGCACAGAAGTACTTCGCAGGAAACATAGCAGCTGCACTGCGCAAGAAACCACAGCTATTAAAACTAGCTGGTGCGTAAACATGACTGGACTGCTGTGCCCTACGAAAGCCGTAACACAGTAAATCAAAATCAGGTGTCTTAGGTTCCATTTCATCTTTATGTGTAAATTACAGTAACTACAAAATCCACGCTACATCGAAGGCAAAACACCCTTCTCAATTTCTGTGTCAGCAAAGTTACTGTGTTTCAGATGTGTAGGGCCGTGCTGCTCACATGCAATATGGCTGCCTATGGTAGGGCTCTTCGAATCTGGACCTCGAACCCAAATCCAGGCCATGCTTTCAGTTATCCCATATACTTAATTTAATAATTACTGATTGTGATTGGCCAGATGCTTCACATCTGGTTCCCAGGTAAAGGAAGGGCGGAAAATCATATGTGCTCAGACCGGTACTAATTAGCTCTGCCCTATGGTTCTTACATTGGGGGGCAGCATGTGGTTCAGTGGGCTAAGCCTGTATGTTGCCGGTTCAAACCCAACCTCAGCACATCCATGGGTAACCCCCAGCTCCCTGGTCACCGCTACAGGTGGCAGCCCTTCACAGACAGCTTACTCTACAAGGAGGAAGTATTGATAATTATTATTTACAATGGTAGAATACCATAACGGCCCATTTTTGTAATACATTCGAAGAGTATACACATCTCAGCATGACCATATTGAGCAGCTATTCTTCCCATCTTGGGGTGGGGCGGGGTTAGGGTTTATTCCCGATACTCTTTCGTGAGAACACAAATACAAACATACCCTTGAAACATTTCCACTTCCATCCGGTGTGGTCTGGGGTGCGCATGGAGACACGGCACTGTAATGAGTTCTGCTTTTTAGTGCGTCAAAGCCAGATGCCATCCCATCTCCGCTTTTAAATGACTAGAGGAAATGACACACAAGGGCGTTTGAAGTCACAGTTGTGGAAAACAGATGGGGGGAAAGAGACGGCTTTCTGGCAAAATGGATCTGCATTATCCCCTCAAACGTGTGTATGAAGAGAAACAGAAAATAAAATAATCAGTTTGTGTAGCTGGTGCGTCTTTTGTCACCTAACCACCATTTCGTCCTTCTGAAACAGCACTCACTTTTCCCCCAATCAGCAGTACATTTAATGTGGGCTGCGATATATCCCATTACCTAAACATTATGCCTGTATCAAATGCATGAAAACAATTCTAGTTGTCACGCTTCTGCAAAGCTGATGAATTTCCCATGAATTTTGCATGTGCATCAGCAAAGGCTTGTCCAGTGGAAAGTCCTGTTGAGAACTGAATGGGAAATAGTGCATTTGAGCACCAGCCTTACAAACATACTGCAGGATACCAAAGTACATGGCAAACATGCGAACCCCACACACAAACAGCGGCATATAAATGATTAGAGTGGCATGTGTATTTCATACACGCACATATATTTTTGTCTCCCTCTATAGTGATAACCCTTCTGTGACTCATCGAAATATCACCCAGGACTATACTGTCGTCCAGAAATCATTCACGTTCATTTTAAATTCAGTAACCTAGACGATCTACGGAAGCAGCAGTGTGCAGTAACGTAAATATACGCGTTTGAGACTTACAGAGTGCATGTCGGTGACTTGAGTCCTTCGTGTCTCAGTTCAACTTTCTCTTGCATCGTCTGTCAGACTCAGAGACAACGATAACCTCGTCATCCTGATATGCACAGGGTTGCCAACTTCGGTCAGCTGGTTGGAGTGAGATTTTCAATTCGAGACAAGTCTGCACACACATGCATACGCATATAACACCTTTATCACCTTGTAAATAGTGTGCAGAGTTTGCAAACTGCCCCAGCTCTTTTGATGGAACTAATTGTAGTTTATATTGGAATAATACAGATTTGCCGTGAGATCTCTTGCGTGAGCACGAGAGACTGGAAGCTGGAGTATCACGGTAGACGCAACGATGACCTCACTCCACGGTGCAGCCTTACCTGGCGCGGATGGATGCCGCTTGCGTCACTTCCGGCTTACCTTCACGAAATCGCGTCACCTAGAGGCTGGTGGCCACATGTTGGGCAGATGGTACCTGGTTAAACATACCTTTACAGAAGATAAGCTTCATTCAGCCGCTGCTGATCGGAAACCGTTTGGCAGTCCTTCCGATCGGTCCGACTAGCGTGCAGTTAATTTACAGCTGCTCGCAGCGGGACGAAATAAGAAAGACACATAGCTAGTGAACGGACAACCGACCCTGACCAGAGGAAGAGCTGCAGAGAAATGGGTGTTTTGTACTCAGAGGTACGGAGTTATATTAATTATTTAATAGGATAGTTAGACAAAACGTACGTACTTTGCTGTGATTACGGGGTTTCCCTACAGTATAACTATAAGCACCTATCCAAATTAAGTAGGCCTGTATTCAAAACACATTTTAGTACAACTTGATACTGTTCAGATCATTTTGTCGTACTGCGACAACGTTAAAAGTAATTGATTCCTTTTAAAGATGTTGGCAAAACATTATTGAATTAGGTTATATCAGGAATGGTCACCAGCTTTCGCTCATTAAGAAAAGCTAATCAAAACTGAAATTAATAAAAAATTAAATTGAAACTAATTTTGAAAGCTAGCGCTGAACATCTGTGGCCAATTAATCAGCCATACACAAATGATTATACTACATAATTTTTACTATAATATACAGTAATGTTGTGACCCAAATGTACATAGTATTGTATTAGGAAAATGTAATTTAGAATAATTAAGACATATAGTGAGTGTTAGAATTTTTTGTGCAGACAGTAGGTAGACACAGACATATCTGATAGTCACATGTGTGACCAGACTGGTTAGACAGCTTTTTAAAAAAACTCTTATCCTGCTTTTCCTTTGCTCATATCTGAAAAAAAAGAATTAAAAAGAGTTAAAAAATGTTTGCAGCCTATGCAGACATAAGGAAAATATCTCAGTGATATTATCTTTTTCTTATTACGTGATGGATCCTGTGTTAATCTCTGCCTTGTGCCCATAGCTTACGGGATAGGCTCTAAGCCAGTGCCCTACATAGAACAAGTGGGGATGGAAAATGGATGGCTGGATATCTTTTTCGTTCTGTTGTGAAAATCGTATTTACTGACTATTTGACTTCAGCCGATGTGCCAAGCTGCGTATGAGGATGACATCCGTAGAGTTGCCCAACTGATGAACGCAGATCCCAGCAATTTAAATGTTCAAGATGACTTGTTTGGAGATACACCCATCATAGCTGCCTGCAAACGAGGAAATGTCAAGACGGTCAAGTATCTTCTTGATCAAAATGCAGATGTGGAAATACGAAACAAGGTATGGCACAAAAGGGCTGAATGTCTGATGTTTGAAATCAACACACTGTGCCTTTGAAACATACGAGTTGCGTGAACTGTTTTATTCGTTGAGTGGGAGGTCTCTTGAATAGACTATGAGATAGTGCTGGTATCAGAGATCTATGTTCAAAAGCAAGTCTACTTCTAGATAATGCGGAATGCAGGCCAATACTGGACATTCTGCTAAAACATATCTGCTAAAAAAACATTTACTGTAAATTGTATTCTTCGTATGAAGCACAAAACCAAGGTCAACATGGTGACCATCGTACCAAAAAGCAAGCCATATTTGTAACTGAAAATAACCACAGTGCTCTCGTTGTGTGCTAACATGTAATTGTGCGCAATAGCTTGTCAGCATGATAGATGTTGTATGAATTTTGTGCTGATGCTGTTTTATTTAATGCAGTGTTTAATGTTATAGTGCATTTTAAGTAATAAACGTCCTGCTATGCCTCTGTTCTACCTGCAGAAGCAGAGGACATGTTTGCACTATGCTGCTCGGCACACATTTTCGTTCTTGGATTATTTGATAATTGTAATTTTGATGCCCGTCATGCTGATTGGATACCTCATAATGGTACGGATGCGTAACTGTTCTGCCTGAAATGTTTTAAAAAAGAAAAAACGCAGGATGTAACATTAGAATACAGGTAGTAAATGTGAACAGAAAATAATGGCTTCAGTGGTTTAAGGCAGTATATATAAAGTCAGGGTTTCTGGGTGACAAAATCTGTGTGTAGGATTTACCATTTGCTAGTGATGGCCAAATGAAGCTTCATGAACCATTTGCTGTATTTCGTGACTCCACTAGATGGAGCTCTTTATTCAAAAAAGGGCTCAATGCATACCCAAATGCAAATCAAGAGCGCCATCTAGTTGGGTCAAAAAGTCATTTGGCTATCACTACCATTTGCTAATACACAATAATCAAGATATGCAGTTGGCAAAATATTTTGTTCCGTATTGTATGACATATAGCCTCCTTAAAACTACTTTTAAACAGATGGAAAAGCGAAAGAAGAATGCGACTCTGATGAAGGTGATTTTAAACACGAATGTAGACATTAATGGCGTCGATCGCGTAAGTATATCATTTTCATTTTACACAATATGGTTTGTGCGTCACCGTTGTACTCAAAGGTACACGAGGTGAAAAGAGAGAGCACATATTCTGCAGAATTTAGTAGGAAAGCTAAAACGAGAATGGGCACGTTGCCAAAATACCTTAAATTGTTGGCTTTTTTTGCACTTTGCAGAAAGGAAACACTGGACTTCATTATGCCTGTCAGAGACAAAGCGAGCGCCTTATTCCATTGTTACTGCAGAAAAATGCTGATCCTTCAATAAGAAACCAAGTAAGCTCATCAGTTTTTTCCCTTTCAAGTACAATACTGGAATACAATGTTTGTTAATGTCCACTGTCATCAAATTATTTTTTTCAGGATAACGAGACTCCACTGGATATTGCCAAGAGACTGAAATTTATAAAGATTATACAAATGCTGAAAAAATCATATTGAATGATAAACATGCTATAAATCGGTAAGTCTGTCTTATCAAGCTGTCACGAAAAGCTCACATTTGCTGTGTGTGAACCACAGGGCGAACATTCCCTCTGTTGTAGTTGTAAGTGGTTGCATTACCAAACCAGCTTTGTTTGTGATATTTTGCTTGGCATATGTCTTGGAAAAAGGCTTGTATCACTGTTCTAAAGTTTTAACACCATTTTTTAGCCAACTGTTACACATGTCCTGTTGCTATCAGACAGCACATTATTTTGCAGTTTCCATGCCTTTCCTATTCAGTGAAAGCTTGAGAATGATCAACAGCTTATTTCAAATGTGTCAAATATGAAACTTTTTTTTTTTTCCTTCCATGTGATATGCCTGCGACTGTGCCTATTCTGTATTGATGTAATGTTATGTGCAGGTGTCAAATGCAAAAAGGGGTTTATTTTCAACTTGTGACCTATGAAGTTAAAAAATAAACAAACACTCAAGCCTTATCTGCAATGGTAGCATCTGGTAGCAGTTTAGTAATATTGCGGTACATAAATGTCCTGTGGCAGGAAGCATCGCTTGGTACAGTGGAAACCAAAAGAATCTTATACTGCTGGGCTTTTATAGGCATACAGTTTAATTCAGGACCACAGTTCAGTCAGTTTTATTTACAGTTGCCGTGTCTCAACTACATGAAATGAATTAAACACAAACCATAATGTTCAAGGCAGAAGGCTTTGGTGAGAAATGCTATTCAACCACACTGCGTCCTAGAATGACTAAACATCCATCTGTTATTTTTCCAGTGATTTATCCCATCTGCACTGTAACAACCACAAGGCAGGGCACACCTCCAGTGGGGAGTTAGTCCACCAGGGGGCGTACATTATCAGGCACATAGGTGATCTTAAGGCAGAACTGTATGTACTTTGGGTGAGTGAGGGAGGATTGCAGACTGGTTTTCACCCACAGCCCTGGGGGTGTGAAGTGATGGCAGTATGTGTTGAATTGTCAGCCCCAGTTAATTGTAATGATTCAAAACGGCGAGAGGGTGTTAACACCAAAGTGAAAATGCAAAAAAAAAAAGGCGGCCACACACACACAGTGGTTTGTCTTCAGCAAAAAGGGGGAGGGAAATACAGCATGAAGAACAACACACTTATGGAAGAAAATTTGATGAAGTTACTATAAAAGGGCAAACGATACAAAGAAATATATTCCTGCCATGAAACGAATCCAGTGGATTTCCTGAGTTCAAACCACTTAAAAGATGAATATCCATCATCTTTCTGTGACTGCTAGGGACTGCTCCACTAAACTTGCCTATAACGTGCTCAAGTTTTTGGTCAGAAAACTGAAAGCGAACATGAAATGAAGTGAAATGAAACTTTGGTAGCTAAAAAAAAAAAAAAAAAAAAAAAAAAAAAAAAACCAAAAATTTGGCCACAAAGTTTTTTGGGCCCAATCAATACATAGAGAACCGGGGAACGTTGCCACCGGGGTTTTTGTAAAAAAAAT
>JAODJX010000043.1:9839146-9852728 GCA_026776945.1 Isichthys henryi
ATTCCGCCCGTCTTTTGTGTTTTTGCACCACCCCCACACACCCCCCCCCCCCCCCCCCCCCTCACCTTTCATGCCCCATTAATCACCTTTCGGTGCACTGCCCCCTTGCACCAGATGGCGAGGAGTATCGGTCGTTTACAGTGGCTAGCCGTAACCTTGCCGATGACGGCACGCGGGGCAGGGGATGGCGGTGCATAACTGGGACCCCCGTTCAGAGACCTTCATGCCAGGGAAAGGGCTCAGAACCGAAAACATTACAAAGCCGGAAGGAAGATTTCTGGGTTTCGCTGGAAGACTCGGTCACGGTGATGTGAGGCTGGCTGGGATAATGCGCTCGATAATGGAGGACGCACCCTTAACAATTACAGTAATTCCAGTGAAGAGAAACTGTGTATAGAAATGAAAATGCCGAGAGGGGCGGATTATGTCCCACGGTGTTTGGACCAGAAATGGCTGCTGGGACGTCTGTCCTCCTTGGGGATGTGGGGACGCCGAATTTAAGACGCGTCAGTTAGCTACAGCACGGAGTGTGATCAAACATCACTCCTTGCCAGAGAGTGTCCATATTTCCTTCGCAGATTCTAGGTGGACACCCAACCTCCACCTCTGCACCCCCTCACCCCCCCCCCCCCCCGAAACCAAAAACAGAACAGGACGCCACGGAAGTTGACACCTCAACCAGGTTGCCAGTGAACGGGATCCATCCTGTCACTCTTTTATCCCGATTTTTACGAGAACTGGAATGCGCGAGATGGGCGTCAGCGTCAGGGACGCTGCAGCCCACGACGTGAGCTGCACGAAACCCAGTGTGGGCCTGCAGATTCGATACAGATGTGAACCCGGAGATAGTTGGGTCTGAGCCAGGCCTTCTCTTGCCAGTTCCTCCTTGTACTTACGGCCCACCCCATCTCCCTTTTCCCTGAATCTGGAAGACCTGGAGTGGAGGCCCACTTCTCCGAAGCACACTCACACTGCGTAGGGGGCGCGAAGGCCAGCAGACTCTTCATTCCCTACCGGAAGTGACCTCAGCATGAGGGACTGCAGACAAGCAGAATTTAGCATGGAAGAGACTGTGATATTTATTTTTATTTTTTTTCTGTAAGTGTTACCAGTTTTTGTTTTGCTGAGGGTAACGTACTGTCAGAACCCTCAGCAAAATTAATAATATTTTCTATGGAACCCATGCTTATAAGTATCTATGCATGCATTCATAACACATTATAATACAATCATAAAACATTATAAACATGGCTATTAATATTTATAAAATGGCATAACACAAAGCCATGTTTATTATGCATTATGCTCTCATCTATAATGCACTATACAGACCTTCACAATGAATTATAATGCCCAATATAATGCATTTTGAAGGTATTTATGGTACATTATATATGAGAGCATTCATAATGCACAGTGAACATTGCTATAACGTGTTATGCCTTTTTATAAATAGTTATAGCTATGTTTATAATACTTTATGAATGCATTATAATGCATTATGAGGGTATGTATAATGCATTTATATGACTGCTTTATTTAAAGTGTTACCTAAAAATCCTCACAGTATATAAAAGTAGTTCTGTGAATGCTTTTGAAATAAAACGTCGCTGGGGAGGAATGATGAATACTTCTAGTCCATGGCACCGTAGCGTGCCTGTGAACCTCAGCTGCGTTGAAGCGCACCTGGATTATCACATTAAACAGTGTCCATCACTGGGCCCTGTCCAAGGCCACGGGGTCAGGCCGGGCAAAGCGGCCCTTCTGCCACAGGGCTGTTTTTAGAAGCAAAGGTTATTTTGAAAGTTGTGTTTTTTTTGTCATCTCCTGCTGCCCTCAGCGCCGCCGCCATCGCTAAACCCGCACCTGCTGCCGGTGGTGTGATCTTAACTCCGGTTGGCGGGAAGCGGAATGTTTTTCTTGTAAGCGACGGCGGACCGGGGGCCCGCGAGCGCAGGGACAGGCAGGCCGCTGCTTCGCCGCGCCTGATGGCGTAGAAGAGAGTTTGATATCGCGGGGGGGAGGGGCACACAAATGAATAATTTACATACAAAGGTTTGGAGGGATGAATGAAGCCAAATTATATATTGGGGGGTACTCAACTCCCCCCATTCTTCCCAGTTCCTGCGCCCCTGGGCACATCAATATCCAATCAGAAAGCCCCCACCAGACTTCCCCCCCACGAAGGGCAAGGTGGGGCTAGGAGCGGTAACCCCCTTTGAATGGTGATGGATTTACAGTGGGGGGCGGTGGGCGGCAGTCGCATCGAAATCCACTTAGCACTGGAACCGCCAAGATGTAGCATTGAAATGCATCTGGCTATGATCATTCCTGCTCTGTCGGCATCGCTGCTCTCACTCTTTACTCCATGAGGGGAAACCCTTGGCCTTTTAGGACCCAGGGGCGTCATCATGTGACACTTCACCTTTTCATCTCCTACCGGCTCTGGACTGTAGGTGGCGCATCTGGGGTCCGGCCTCCGCATCGCCCCGGTGCCAGAGGCCAGCTGCTTGACGTGGGACAGACGCACATGTTTGAAGAGTGTAGGAGGATGGGTAGGAAGAGAGGGTGGGCACTGATGGGTGAAGCAGGGGTATAGGATGTGGCACAGCCAGGGCAGGATGCCAGACCATCAATGGGCACAGGTTCTCACATAGCGATGATAGAGAATCACCAGCTCGCCTCACTGCAAGTCTTTGGACTGCAGGAAGGAGCAAGAACAGCTGGAAGAAACTCAGATAAAACATCAACAGAGTTGCATGGGAGCGGGACCCAATGCCCCGGGGGCGTGAGGCCACTCTTACTTATATCCACTAAATAATTAGTGCCTGCGCGTGCTGGCACAGGTGGTTCTGCACCAGGCGTGCGAGTGGAATCAGGCTACGAAAGCGATTAGGATGGAATCCAGGAATGTATAAACAAAATGTCGTTCACGTGTGGGCAGAAAGTCGAGGCCGACGGCAACGCTCACATGCTGCCAATAGTTGTGATATAAAACAGGGAAATGCATATGTTCTGAATTCCCTGAAGTCAATGAGAGAAAATTATGCAGGGTTACTTTTTTTAGGCAGAAATAAAATCATTATGACTGGAATGGAAATACTCCCCAGGTCATTTTCTTGTTTCTTTTTTCTTGCTTAGTCCTATAAATGCAGTCTGCGGCTGGACAGGAATATAGGTGTCTGTCAGTAATACAGGAATACAGGCGTCTGTCAGTAATACAGGAATATAGGCGTCTGTGAATAATACAGGAATACAGGCGTCTGTGAATAATACAAGAATACAGGCATCTGTCAGTAATACAGGAATACAGGCGTCTGTCAGTAATACAGAAATATAGGTGTCTGTCAGTAATACAGGAATACAGGCGTCTGTCGGTAATACAGGAATATAGGCGTCTGTCAGTAATACAGGAATACAGGCATCTGTCAGTAATACAGGAATACAGGCGTCTGTCAGTAATACAGGAATATAGGCGTCTGTCAATAATATAGAAATATAGGCGTCTGTCAGTAATACAGGAATATAAGCGTCTGTCAGTAATACAGGAATACAGGCGTCTGTCAGTAATACAGGAATACAGGCGTCTGTCAGTAATACAGAAATATAGGTGTCTGTCAGTAATACAGGAATATAGGTGTCTGTCATTAATATAGGGGATGTCTGTAATACAGGGGGTGTCTGTAATATAGTGGGCTGTCAGTAATATAGGTGTCTGTCAGTAATATAGGGGGTGTCTGTAATATAGGTGTCTGTCAGTAATATAGGGTGTGTCTGTAATATAGGTGTCTGTCAGTAATATAGGGGGTGTGTGTAATATAGGGGGCTGTCAGTAATATAGGGGGTGTGTGTAATATAGGGGGCTGTCAGTAATATAGAGGGTGTGTGTAATATAGGGGGCTGTCAGTAATATAGGGGGTGTGTGTAATATAGGGGGCTGTCAATAATATAGAGGGTGTGTGTAATATAGGGGGTGTGTGTAATATAGGGGGCTTTCAGTAATATAGGGGGTGTGTGTAATATAGGGGGCTGTCAATAATATAGAGGGTGTGTGTAATATAGGGGGCTGTCAATAATATAGAGGGTGTGTGTAATATATATACAAATCCAGGGTCCTGGGTGTGATACATGGTGGTGGGTGCTCTCAGCACCCCATTCCCGTATGGTCTCAGATCCACCCCCCCCATCAATGATACTCTATCATCCTGTGTATGGCCAGGTGGCATGTAAACACATCTTCTGCAGTGGGAAGTCAGTGAAGCCACAGTGATTAGCAGCCAGCAATGGCAAATGCGGTCTCAGGAGTCACGTATCACGTATGTGCACCAGTTGTATGAAGTCCATCCTGAGGTGTCAGTTACATGCTATGAACTGTATTAGGAAACAGCGCAGCTTGTATTTGTTTGGGGAGGGGGGCGGCGGTCAAGGTGTTCCTAATCTCAGCCAGATGTTTGTAGATGACACGGGAAATAATAACAGCCGTATCCTGGGAAATCTGTGTGATCCCAGGGCTACTTTTGTATTCTCTGTCGTGGGTGAAAGAGAAAACATGTTTTTTTTTTTGCAGGTGTCCTACAGCATTTTGACCTCACATTGTTCTCCTCCTCGAAAAAAAAAAGTGTGAAGGTGTGAAGTACGAATTTCGCGGGGGCCCAGCGTCACGAAAAAGGCGGTGGCCTTCCAAATGCTGACTTCGCGTGGGGTCCGCTCAGGCACGTGCCGTCTCAGTAGAGTGTCACCTGTCACACGCGGGGCGGCGTCGCGGATTCCCGGCCGTAGCTAAGCCAGGCGGGAGAAACGACATGATCTGAAACGAAAGAGAAAAAGAGGAAAGCAGCAGACAGTGCAGCGGTGGCGAGTCTCTCCGCCGCACGTTTAGTAACCGGAAAAACCTGATCCTTCATATATAATTCATGACACCAGGCGGAGGATTTGTTCGCAGATCTTTGTTCGCCTTTTTCTTTCTTTTTTTTTCCCCCCTAGCTCAGGACTTAGTTGAAATATGTACATGGATCCATGCGGGTGACCTCTGACCCCTGTGCACTCAATCCTCACAGTCCCCGAATAACTCAAGCTGAGCCAACTCCAAGCAGCAGAGGCCAATAAACCCCAGATGTCTGGGACAGGAAGAGAGGATCGCTTTACAGAAAAGAAAAAAGGACCTGCAAGATGTTAGGAATGAAATGAGCGAGGGGGCTTACCACCCCCACGCTTGTGATGCGGCGAATTGCTTCTGAGACACGTCGCATTCACTTACGTGCACACTGGTCAGCTTTATCTGGGCAGACGCCGTGCCCGCAAACTGATTAAAAGATGGGTGTGATCTGGCCACAGAGATTAGTTAGAATGGGTGGGGTTGCGTCATGGCTTTCGGGTTAATCCATTTCGGCTTTTGTCATGGGTGAAAGTGATCCATCTCTGCCAAATTTGGCGCTGTGAGTGTTCTATAATTGTACTATACGTATATAAATAAGCAGATATAAGGGCATAAGCCATATATAAAGCGATATAAGCTGCCGTAGAGCTGGTATTTACAGTGCAGGTGAAAGACCACTTGGTTAGTTCTAATGCAAATATGTCTGACTGCAGGAAGGTACCATTGTGAAGGGTCGGCCGGGGGGAGCTTCCAGGTGAAACACTGATCCATTGAAATGCTGTTTCCACAGTGATCGAGGGGAGTCTGCGACAGAAGCTCGAAGCAGTGAGCTACTCCTCCCGCTATGCCCTGGGACTCTTCTACAAGGCTGGCACCCAAATCAACGTCCCGTGGGCCATGAAGTACTTCGAGGGCAATTCCTGTATTCGCTTCATCTCCGTCGATGATAGAAAGCGTGATATGGGTCAGCAAATCCCTGGCTTCTGCCCTTTTCGCGGTAGTGTGAGCTAACTGGGTTAAACGGCACCTGGACGAGCGTCACTAAGTGGGCAGGAGACTCCCACGCACCTGGCGCAGGTCCCATCTTGTGATGGAACCATCTTTATGACAGCTAAAGCGCTCCATTCTTTCCACTCTCCGCCTTTCCGGCCACCGTCGACTTTGAGGGCAGAGCATCAGCAAGTCCACGGTATTGAACTGGCTCAAGCAGGACTCATCACTCATTTAAGGCAGAGAGTAAATTCAGCAATTAGAGTTTCGGTGTCTGTGCCTTCAAGGGCGGGCCTCTGGGTGTCCTTTGGACCTTTGGCTTCTTGGAAGCATTCCTCCAGCTGGTGTTGCCCCGGTTGTGGAAGAAGCCTACACAAGCTTTCCCAACCAGTCCTGTACCTGTCACCTCACATATCATACCATCACTGTAAAGGAACTATTCTTCTTTCAGGTCTGGCCATTTTCCTCTTAGCTGCCACCTCCTCACATCTTCTGTAACAAAACCGTTGAATTAGGAAATGAAAGTCTATGTGGGTTTTCCCGCTACCTTACAATAGGTTCCAGACCCTAATTTTGAGTTCCCCCGCCATGTATTATATCCAGGACCCTAGCTGACAGCAAGAAGGTCTATCCTCAAACCAAGAGACATAATCTCTCAAGAGCTGGCAACCCTACTGCTTTGAGGTCAATGGTCGAGCTGCACAGCTGTGGTTCTTCTCGTGTTAGCGTCTGCTCTCTGCCCGGCTGCTGCCACGGCAAGCAGAAGGTACACATGCCAAAGGGAAGAACCGTAATTTTTCTGCTGAAACTGCCCCTGCAAAATAGCCGCGTAGGTGGATGAAGTGAGAACCAGTCAGCTACTTATTTAGCTTTACATGCTAACTTCTGCTAATCGGCTGGGATCGTACAGAACAGAAGCACATTTGCAATGTACAGAAGCCTTAACTCTTGCTTTTCTGGAAGGGGGGCGTGAAGGCAAGGCTCTCGGACTGAGCCTCTGGGATCGAGGCCTCTTCCTGTCACCCTGTGAACCAAGTGACCTTAGCCTTTCTCTCCATGTCTCTCGCTCTGACTCGATGGTGACTCAGAGTCGGCTCGTCGCCAATCTCTCGCCCACACACCACTGCCTGCTCTCTGTCCTCCTCCTTATCTCCCTTTCTCTCTCCCTCTATTTGTCTGTCTGTCCCTCAGCCTCCCACCCTCTCTCTATCTCTCTCCCTGTCTCCTTTTCACTCTCTCTCAGGTTAGCCTAGCGCTCGGGCGTAATGGCAGACAACCGCAGATCTATATGCAACTCTCCCTTACTTCTTTCGATTAATGAGGTGATTAGCAGTGGCTCACTGCTCAACAGAGAGCAGTGTGGGAGGCCTCACTGTGACAGGGGTCAGGCAGAGCCAAGGAACAGCACCCCCCACTGGCCAGTCTCTTTCTCTAACATGTCAGAAAGCCATCTACCTGTCCCTAATTCAAATGACTTTCGAGCATGGACTGTGGTTCCAAACCTTACTGGATACTTGGTTCTTGCATTAGATACTCCAGCGCTGTGGGTCACATTCATCCCCGGACCTGAAAATGACTGAACGGGAAGCAATCGTTAACCTTAGAATGACGGCAGGCCAAGCCTCGGATCCCATCGCTGCCCGTCGTCACTCTTTACAATCGGCTTAAATGCATTTTTGGGTAATGTCATTAGGGCGATGACAACACCATGTAAAGGTCTAATAAATTAGCTTAGGCCCCCAGGCTCGAGTCCAAGGAACTCAAACCGTTTTGCCGGAACTCCAATAGCTAGCAAAGTTTAGAGCTGGAAGATGTCAGGCATAAAAGTAAATCAGCACGGGGGGGGGGGGGTGTTACTTAGTGTCATCCAGTGAGATAAACTTCTTACAGATTTAGGTATCTAGCTTTGAAATTTAAATTGAGTTACGTGTACTGTTCCTATAAATGGCCTGACGGCTGACTTTTGTATTTAACCGTTCCTACCCTCTGCGGTTTTGGTCAATCTCGTCTACACCCCCCCCCACAATATAGTGTCTATTCCTTCCTCCTAACAGTCACATGGTTCTGTTATGAAAGCTTAATTATTTCTTATTATTGACATCTTTCTGGGTATATTATGGTGAACTTACATTGTATTTCCTTGCATAAACATTGAAATGATTACATTAAGGTTTTCATTACAGCTATACGACCACATCCGGTTGTGTGACATGAAGGTGGTTCTCGGTCCATGCAGGGTCCCCGAGCAGTGGGCCATCCCTCGTGGTTCACACCTGCGTAACTTTCGGCCTGAACCACCTGGAGATGGCCGAGGGGGAGGTGAAGACACTCATCATGGCTGAGCTGCAGAAGATCCTGCCCTGCCTTCCGGAGCCAGCCAGCATCGAGGTCCGAAAATTTAGGTACTCACAGGTGAGGGGGGAGGGGGCCAATGCAATCCATATAGGTGGGGTTAGGGGATGGTTCCCCTGTGCCTCTACTCTCTGTTCACATCGATAATGGCGCTGTCTCACTAATGGGCTGTATCTGTTTGCTTGGCTGGGACACAGTATTTCTCGGCAGAAGTGCACGCATAAAGACCTTCACTGTTCAAGACCTCACTTTTGAATGTCACTTGGGTGTTTAACGCGGCCGAAAAACCAACAAAGGATTTTTTTTACCTGTATTTTTTCATCTGCAGTATGAACTAGATCGGCTCACTGCACAAATGTCATCTGTGCCCACATATGGTGACGTGGCAGTGATTTCTGGGGCTTTCATACTTTAAAAGTCATCAGACAGCCCGCATTCCTTTGATAATGAAAGCGGAACATGCTACGATCGTACCGAGCAAAGGGAGAGAATTCCCGCCCTGGCGTGTGACAGCTACAACAGCTCTGAGATTGCATGAGCTCCTGCATCCGCGCATGCAACGATACCAGTTTCCGGGTGACCCCCCCCCCCCAGCCATGAGAAGCTAGATGACAGGGTGGGTGCATCTCCTCTGTCCTCTGGCCTCTGCTCCTCTCCCCCACTCCAGACAGCTGTGACACTCTGCCTTTCCCACACAAGGTTCTATCACAACATTCCCCCCCCTGGCCGCCAACAAAAAGCCACGGTGGCGGGGTCAAAGGACACCAAACATCTGTGTGACACTCCACACGCCCTGCCTGCCGGGGGGTGGGGGGGGGTACCGCGATCCCAGCAGGGGGCGCCTCTCCTCATCATTTCCTTGTACAGAAAGTGAGGCTTAGGTGCCAGTGATAATGCGAGTCTGCCTCTATTCCTGTATGTATTGATGAGTCGGGGGCTGATGCCTCAGATTTCGGCCCTATCCGCGGCCAGGAAGGGTGCCTCCCGTCAATATTGGGATTCAGCAGTAACATAATGAATTTTATTGTTGGGGAGGGGAAATCTTTGGCTCTTTGATGCCGCAGATTTAAAGCAGCCATTATTTCGTAATCTCTGACGTCTCATCTCAGCTACAAAGGGGCACCTATCTGTAACATCGGTATCTTTCGTGGAGCAGATCTCCAGTCTTTGCCGTAACAGGCTTTCTCAACTTACAGCAGATGTGAGAATGCTCTGTGTGCACCCCCCATTGGGTCTCGGCAATCTGTCTGTATCCCGCGTCGGTATCTTTAGGTTCTTGGTTCGATTCCTAGAAATTGCATTTATGCGATTTTTGTAGGGGGCTCAAGTTGTAGGGGGGCCACAGTTTTTTTTCTGGTTGTTCTAGCAGTTTTTTATGCTGTAGGTAACTCTTCTAAACTGGGCTCTGACTATGGGGTTTAAGCTCAATAATGGACCCTTATTTCCTTCTGCAAGCAGGTGGAATTTACCCACTGACCAGGTCATAGCAGACCCAAGGACCCAGGCTGCCTTCATTTTAGTTCCCACGCTGATAAAACCCTCAAACTCTCATCAAACCAGGTCTACTTCCCCTTGTCTGATTGGCCTCAAAGATATCCTCCTCTCTTTCGTGTGGCTTTCACGCCAACCTCCTAGTTCCAGCATCCTGACCTCATCGACACTCCGGCACCTTCCTATCTATCCCCAGCATGATCTGACCACGCTCTCCATGATTGGCTCCCGGTACTCAGCCGAATCTCAGTTCCACCACGGTGGTGGCTACGTGTCTCGCTCGAGAGGCACAAGTGCTTTAAGGCTGCAACACCTGACCGCCCCTCACTGTCTGCAGCACCGATCGTTTAATTAGTTTGCGATGGGCGCTACACTTAATATTTATCGAAACAGGCCTCACTCCATCCGCGTCCAACTACCGACAGGCAATCACGTACACGCGCAGTAAAGCTGAGTTACGGGACAGCGGGGCAGATGGGTCAGATCCTGTAACATCAACTCGCCACTACAGAAAACCAAACAGTCTTTTCTTGGCCTGTTGTCAGCAATCACATTTATCAATTGATTTACAGAGAGATTACCATTTAAAGGGAAAAACCTTAGGGCAAATAGTAACAGATAGTCTAACGACGCCTATTAAAAGCTCCAGGAAATGGATACTATTTCCCTACACTACCGAAATGTACCTCGATGTTTATCTTAAACGTCTTGGGGCAGCTAAAGCCATTGAAACGGGCGTGCACCAGCATGGAATGTGTTTACTTGAAGAAGTCATTACCGCACTAAATTTTCGTCCTGAATTTAAACATGGCTGGATCCCTCTGGCCACGGATCCTGCACGATATTGACGGTGAACGCTCGGCCATTCACATGATCGGTGGTCAGCCAAATACACCCACCTCCCCCCCGCCCTTTGATTCACACATATTAAATTTACCCTTGGATTGCATTGCGAACTACTGAGTGATAGCACAAGGCACAGGAGATTCCCAGCCACCCTCCCAGTCCCGGCCCAGCTGACTGTGGCCGTTAGCTGAGCAGGCCCAGATTACCCACGCTGAATTTTATTCATGTCTGTCGCGTCCCGAGCACTGGCTGTGTTTCTGCATTTTACAAGCCTCTTCAGTTATTAAAAGCTCTATATTCAGCAGCACGAGCGTCCACTTTCCAGAACAATACCAGATGGGCCGGTCTGGGATCATGCAAAAGCTTCTTTGAGGACCCGGTTTCACAGGACTCCCTGTCAGCATCCATTTCAAATAAAATGCGGCTGAGAAAGATTGGCGCCGAAGCTGGCCAGCGAGAGGCCTCCGGACGAGGACCCCTCCGTGAGCCGGCTTGCCTCCCCGCGGCTCGGGACAGCTCCGCCCGTCCTGATGCAAAATTCTGGTGTAGGCGGGTACTGGCGGTGTCTGCGGGTACCTGGCTGACGCTATGGGGTGCGTCCTGGCGAGGGCAAGATGTGCAATTGGCAAGGCCAGCATCTAACGCCCCCACCCCGCTAGGTTGACGACTTGTACCACCCCCCCAGGTTAATCACTTTTACCATTACCCCACCCAAATTCAGGTTGACCACCATAAAAATCGCTAACCCCCCCCAGATCAACAACTTGTCACCACCCTCCCCCCAACCTTGGTAGCCTTGGGTCTCCTTATCCATTCTGGCTGTCTCCGAGGAGGGAGGGTTGGGGGGGCATGTGGTTGTCTAGGTCCCCACAGGTGTTTCACACATAGCACTGACTGAGACTGACATTTACCGGTGCCCTGACAGACATGGTAGCAGACAGGCACCCCAGACTGGCCACCTGGAGGAGCGCTTCTCCAACATGCTTCCTCACTATCGCCGGCGCCCGCATCACTCCCTTGTCCATATTGCCGTGAAGGCCACAGTGTGTCATGTGACTTGGCGCGCTAACAGGATGTCCACCTCAAACACGCAAACGTATGCACCCACACGTGTAGGAAACCGGGGAACTCAGCTGTGGATGGGTTTCAATGATTAAACAGCACTTCCATCTAAGAGCCTCTGAAAATGGTAGATATCCTATATCCTTTACATAATAATAAGATGTTTCACCCTTAGCTTCTACAGAATTGGACTGAATCATCTGTGACTGCAGATAAATGTTGGTAGGGGTGTAAGTAAACAGATTTTAAATATTTTTAGATTGTTTTGGCATTGTATGACTCTTGGATATATACTGGTGGTTTTTTTTTTTTGCACCCTTGGAAATGAACTTATTTCACAAGAAATGAACATATTTTCACGGGGAAAACAGTGAGCATATAATGACCATAAAACAAAACAGCGAGTGATGCTGTTTTATCTGGGTTAAAGTGAGCGGCTTTCTGCCTGTGCTGCAGAATCTGCTCGTTTCCAAAGAACTCCCGGTCGGGATACGAAAAGCGTCCCGAAATAAACGTGCATTTCGGCGAGGCGTCTCCCACGACATCGGGCCCCCGGGCCTTCGTAATTATTTATCTCTCGGCATCGTTCCTGGCGGTGAGACGAGCTGACTTCTCTGCCCTTTAACTGAATGCCCCCCCGCCCCCAACCCGATTACATCAGAAGTGTCTCCCATGTCCCGGGACTTTCTCACTCCTCTGGAAGCTTCACCATGTCCATCCTCACCTCTCCCACCTCGCTTAGGGAACGTAGGGCAACTTTTCCATGGTTCCCAGCAATTCTCATGCGCTGCTTCCCTTATGAAAGGCTAGCTGCTGACCCTCATCACCAGGAGGGTAGGGATCTCAGTGTTTCATAGCTGTATGGGCAGCCAATGGATTAGACCATGGTCATCTGGCAGACTTTTGAATCTGGACCAGATGATCCACTTCTCCCCCGATCAGCAAATTTTGTCTGTGGGCATTTTTTTCAGACACATCTTGGTTTCATGTTGCTGATGGAATTTGGCCATCAGGGAAAAATATTTGGGGTGCCAGAAAGATTCTGCTGGTACTGGGGAAGCTGTGGCCCTTTTGCTATTGGCAAGGCAGCAGCTGTCATGGTCATGGTGATGCTACCTTGTCGGTCTCCTCCCCATTTAGGTGGTGAACGTGGTGGACGGCAGTCTGGGGCAGATCACTCTTCACCTGAGTCCCTTACTGGTGTGCGGCGGCGACGGATTCACACACTCCAACTTCGATGGCTGCATCGAGTCAGCACTGAAAGTCGTTGAGATCCTGAAGTCCTCGCTTTGAAGATTGGGGGGGTTCAATCTGGAGGGGGGGGGTATACTCATGGATGAAAAGTGGTACAAGTCACCAGAATATCTGTCCTGGGAGGGTCATTTGGTTCTTGCTGGGTCTGGATGTCTGAAAAGGACGAGATCTTCATGAAACATGACTTTGACGTTAGGGTCAATGTCGTCAACCTCGCAGTGACACTTATACCCTTTCCTGCAGTTCCTGCACATGTGTCTTGATGTTTCTTCATGCTTGTGACATGTTTGAAAGTCTCCATTACATACTGCAGCATGCGTCACCATGGGGAAGGGGTATGGATTTGTCAGGGAGCCTCAGGGGATGTCAGGGTGCATTAGTGCTTAAGGCCTGCCAATGATTAGGTGCAGCGACTTCTAAGTGAGTGTTCTCTATGTCTCTATCGCACACAACCCAAAAAATGATATGAGAGTTGGGAGTTCCGTCTACAGCAGGAAGTTGGTTCCCATTACAGTGGCATCTCAGTCAGGGCGTTCCCAGCCTTTGCCCTGTGATGGACCGGCATCCCATCCAGGGTGTCCCCACCCCGTGCCCTGCGATGGACCGGCATACCATCCAAGACGTCCCCAGCCCGTGCCCTGTGATGGACCGGCATCCCATCCAGGGTGTCCCCACCCCGTGCCCTGCGATGGACCGGCATACCATCCAAGA
>JAODJX010000043.1:9878163-9900178 GCA_026776945.1 Isichthys henryi
GGAGGTACTTTCAGTTCATATTCAAGTTTTCCTTTTTTTTTCCTCTGATGTATTTTTTCTTCCCATAAAAATATTTTCAGACTTTTGTTATCTGTGTGTGATGCTCCTCATCAAAGGGTTCATTTTCGGGGTCAGAGTCAGTGGTGTCAGAGTATCTATAGTGATCTGGTTCATTGTCACTAACGTCTGGGGTAACGGACGTTGAAGTGCTGGCCTCGGAGTTTGAGGGCTCCTCCACTGTTTTTGTAAAGTACAACTTCACCTTCAAAAAAGAAAAACATTTCACAATCATCTTTCTTGGCCAACAAATCAGGCCCTAAAGATACTCATACACTTCTGAAAAACAGCTATTAAAACACCAGAATCTAAAGGCTCATGCAAAGAGACCCCAAGGTCAACCTTAACTCAAAAATAGCATCACTACTTCTAACATATCAATTTCTCAGTTAAGGGTTTATACGAGTAGCAGCATTTGTTCGATGTTCGAATTAAACGATAAAATAAGTCAGCCCACATATGCACACCAGAAGCTGTCGAAAGAGTCACTTCCAAAGCTTAAACAACTTAATAGTTCTGTACTTGTTTGGTTCGGATAACAGCCCTGTTGATACATTAATACATTTGTGCCACACCAAGAAGTTCACAAATCTGGACATCAGCTTAGCAAAAAGGTCTACAGAGGATTTTAGAAGGCCGAAATCCATTTTTACTCACAAAAACATGACGCTTGACCATGTGGGTTAAATCACAGACCTTCCATCATCAGAAAAGCTGAACTCCACCCCAGATCCCAACATGACTCACCTTGAAGTTGGGCGAAAAGTATCTGTTGGCCTTGTCTTTATTCGCCTTGTCCAGATCATTCTTTGTCAACACCAGGGTTAGGTAATCCCTATTGCCATCTCCCAGTTCTGTGGTCTGAATCCCATCCATTTGCTTCATTAAGCTCCCATTTTCCACCTTCTCTGAAGTCTCTTCTGGTCCAGGTATGAAGAAAGTGTTAACCCAAAAGTGGAACATCTTGTCCTGGAAGCGTGAGAAAATGCAGCTTAGAAATACATAAAACCTCAAGCAAATACGGACGTCATCAGCAAGTCATAAGCAGGATATGAAACGTTACGCACCTTCTTCATCATCTTGTTCTGCTTGTGGAAGAACTCCACTTTGATGTCCCCACACACGGGCAGAGGTTTTGGGAACTCGAAGAACATGTACTTCTCTTCACGTCGTGTGTGTGTTGGGTTGGAGGTGTGGATCTTCACTTTTAGCTGGTAGACCACAAACTGAGGATCTACAATGCAAAAAAAAAAAAAAAAAAACAGGAAGAGGAAGAGTTCTTAAGTCAGGGACTGAGTTTCACACCAGACAGCGGCCTATATTTCAGTGTCTGAAATTAATAGAGAAAAGGGAAGAGTAGCATAAACGCAGAATACAAGCTACCACCACAAGAAATAAGAATACACACAAGGATGACGTGAGCGACATGCTAAGGACCCTATTCTGAAGAGAGCAGAGACAGCCAATGAGTGTGGTCTTACATTCACATCTGAAAAGGACTATGCACTGCAAAAGTGAAATACATGTGAGTGAGTTCATTAAACTTGGCTCTGCACGGCTATTTATCTAAGGCTGGTGGTGGCGGCGGTGGGGGGGGGGGAGGTGATAAAAAAAAAAAAAATAGAAATAAATGGAGGAAAAGCTCATTTTACCCCAGTGCCAATTCCCTTTTTTGAACCCATGTGGAATCTGCTCAGTCTTGTTTTTAACTGCAGTATCCCCTTAGAGAAAAAGAAGTAGATTAACACACGGCCCAGCATCACTGCCGGGCACTCTGAAGGCTTCTCTCTCTCTCTCTCTCTCTCTCTCTCACACTCACACACACACACACACACACACACACACACACACACACACACACACACACACACACACAGAGAACACATTCATAACACACTTAACAGGAAATCACATAACATTCCGCACTTACGTCTAACATGCAAGATGCCACTAATGTACATCAGACCGTGTAACCAGAAATGGGAGCCGACCGCTCCATCCAATGTACCTTAGGTGACTACCATTTTGGCTAAAACAACGTATGAAAGAGACTAAAATGCATTTCTACACTTGCAAGTAGAGTGAAGGAGATGCCCTTCACGCACAGGAGGTAAGGGGGGGGGGGGGTCAGAGTGGGCAGGAAGTTAATCCTAACCAGACTCTTAATACCTAATTCAAAGCGATCACCTACATTATAAGGCCAGTCAACGAAGCAACAGGAGTTGCTAAAACGTCATAAAATTTATAAAATCAGGCCCCACAATTTTGAGGAACTAAAAGCTGAACATCTAAGTAAAAAAAAAAAAAAAAAAAGTTTCCCACTTTAGCTATTCATAAAATGAAATTCCCCAGCATAAACTAAGCAGATTCAGGTGCTGAGCAATTTCCCCATTTTAAGTCATTAAACAAAACAATTTTTTATAGTAATATGCATTAAAACCTGGATGTTAGCAAAACGTAATAGCAATGCCTAGCTAAAACCAGAACACGTAAAGTTCGCCAAAATACCAGCTTCAGCAGCTGCCAATATTTTATTGTTCTTTTTCTTTAAAAACCCACTGTAGACATTTGGTGATCAAACCCATGAACCTTTACTCATGTCTTTCGTAAAGAGGAACTTAGACGCGCAGTAACGCTATAGCTAAGGTAAGGCAGCACCAAATAAACCATCGAAACACAAATTTCATGCTGCCACTGGCAAAGGCTTATGTAGTGTTTCAGGGCTGATGCACTACAGTGCACTCCTCATGTGAAACTAGCCACACGCAGAGGCTTGGTGCATGATTGTGAGAATGTACCACCAAGTCAGAATAGGGCCCCCTGAAGGCGCAGCTAGAGTGGGGTGTGTAAAGAGCACCGGACACCAGCACTACAGCCCTGAGCTTTAGACACCGAGCTGAAAGGAGGAGAAGAAAGGAAAAGATCTGCATTCGCTTTCAGGTCTGAGAGTTTGAATGCGGATTTAAACACCAAGCCATACCCCGAATTAAAAGACCCCGAAGAAAGAGCGAACCCTGACTCTCTGATGGCATGCAGAAAATGCAGAATAAATAAAAAATAATAAAGACAGGACAAGGACCACAAACAGCCCATGTTAAAAAGACTGGCTCCAGAAGCGGGAGCACAGCACGGCAAAGAAGCAGTACATGCACCTGCATAGACTTTACTTCAGAGGAAGTCACTTACTACATGTGCCCCCACTGAACATGGGAACAGTCTCAAAGACCATCTTGTGAAAGAGTAACGCCACGGGTTTGTACTCCAACTGGTTTTTCAACAGGTAGCTGTAGTAGTGAACATAGCGCCTCTGACTGGGGATCGTGACTCCCTGGAAAGCAGGGATTGAGAATGTTTGATTAGAGTTTAAAAAAAGCGTTTTAAGGCAGACCACAAGGTGATGTGACCTTTTTTTGTTCAATCAAGACCCATGTTGGACTAGACAAGATACTATCAAAGCAAGAAAATGTCTGTCACACGCATCGAAGTTATTTGTTAAATTTAACTAGCCCAGCAAAACCCTGAATACCAAAACACCCCAACTGAGCAACATAAAGGAAATAAACTATTACAGACATGTTCTAAAAACTTCAGACTGCTTCATGAACACTAAATCAATTGATACATACATACAAAAAAAAGTTTACTGGAGAGAACCGGAAGAGTCACTCACCTTCTTGTCCCTGGTCCTGACTTCGCCATAGAAGTCCAGCGCTTCTTGTGCTTTTAGGAATTTACCACGGTGTAGCAAGTAAGCACAAATCATGACACCGGTTCGTCCCTTCCCAGCTTTACAGTGAATCGCTGCAACGTGATTGTCATCCTCACTCAGCCATTGGTCAAGGTCTTCACAGAAAGGCTTTATAAGCTCCAGCTGGGGGGGGTTGTGGTCTTCGAAGGGGTACTGTGCAACTGCGGAGAGTGCGAACGAACGGCGTCAGTGATCCGATTCGCTCACCACACAGATTCCACACACCCAAGCACGCTGGTGCCGCTTGAGACTTACCTCTGCAGTTAAATTTGGCAGCGTCATAATTTCTCTCTGCGCATCTGTAAAGAGAGTTTGCGTTAAAAATAGCTCGTTTAAGTACGATTGTCCTTTTTGGCCTTCTGACAAAATGAAGCATGCAAAGCATTAACTAAAACTATTCAGATAACGCAGGCAGACTTCACAGCAGACATGCTAAGCCAGCCTGACATTTCCGCTCAAAACCACCATGGTTTCGACTCACGCGTTAGGCTACAATGAGGCCACGGCTGACAACATCCAGCTAAATTAAGACAAAAGCCTGATTGCAGCTACACCTGACCAAAAGGGCGTCGGTTTCGTTTATTTAAATTAGCGACAACGCACCTGAAATAGGTCTACCACATGCATGAAAAGCATAATCATTTAAGGATTGTGTCTGTATAACTTATGGTCACATTGGGATTACATTTAATAGTCGAATGCACTAAAGGGTTTCAACACTAAACAGCAGTACAGTAGTAGACATCTTGCCATAGTGGTGTAGGAAATAGATGGGGGGTAGGGGGAGGTTCAGAACAAGTATACTTACAGATTATATATTTTATAATGATTTTTATGCTTTGAATCCAGAAACCTAAAAAAAAAAAAAAAAAACACACACAAAAGAATTACTAAGTTGAAGAAACGCTAATGGGAGGCATTAAAATTGCTAAAATTGCCTACAGATTGTTGCCTAGTGTGACATAGTGTAATGACTCTCTGCCGTCAAGATGTGTCACCGGCTCCTTAGACAAAAGCCCATCTGACAGGTTACATTCTTGCATTCTCACTTGCACCACTTCCAGCCTGCTCTTTCAACACAGTTGTACATATACCTCCACACTATTGTGACCATACCCTGTTTAGAAATCAAGGGTGTTATGAAGACCAAACCAAAGGGTGAGGTTAGATTCAAACAAAGCTTTCAAACCCATCAGTTATGACTCAACGGTCAACAGTGGCGTGCTATTAAGCTCACAAGCCTCGACCTAAACGATTTTTGTTTCTATGCATTGTAAAATTGACATGCCCTCCTAGAGTAACAGTGGTGCACTTACCGTACTACGTCGTCTATGTTGTTTCTGTAGACACCCTCAAGTTTCTCAGCAGGAAAGCCCATGGCGATAATGTTAGGATAAATATCTGAATGCAGGAGTCAAGGAAACCAAGAAAAGACCACCTACCACAGGGGGCACTTTTAAACAAGACTGTACAGGATATTCAGCCAAATACAGTAAATAGTCTCAAATGAACCACATCTTATAGATGAGATAGGATCTTTGAATCCAACGATGTCTCCAGAACGCTAGATTCCGACACGTGCCTCCGCATGGCGTAACCCAAGCTCCTCTTCCCCTCAGGCCTCAATCCGCCAGACTAACAAAAAGGGGAAATGAGCCACTGACCTCTGACTTCCACGCGTGGTATCACAGCAGCTACCAAGCAACGCACCCCCTCCTTCCCCCAACCCCCCTGGGGCTCAGCACAGCATCTCTCCACGGAAGATGCACGGAAAATGAGGGAGGGGCTTATGTAAAACAGATGGTCCTTGCCCGTGCGCCACGCGCAGGAACTCAGAGGCAATTCACTTTACAGGTGAGTGAGATTCATAGACACCATCTACCTCAGACATTGTCATCTTCTGGTACTCAAACACAGGATGTCTGAAAACTTTCAGGCCAGAAGGTTTATTAATAATTAAAAAAAAAAAAAAAAAAAAAACCTTCAGGACAATTAAAATGCTACATGCATTCCACCAAATCTCCCCTTCACCTGCAGTGCACACTTAAACAACCAGAGAAACCTGCTCGGCCGTCGACACGATCCTAAATATAGATGTCAAGTCACCAGCAAAAGCTGAAATATCGCACACAGGTTACTGTACCTCAGTAGTGAAACTGGAGGATTAACTGAAACTCAAATTTAGTTTTTTTTTTTTTTTTTTTTTTTTAAAAGGTCAGATAAAAATACCCTTCCCCCCTGCAATTATTCCCAAAATGCTCATGAATAGGTCATTTTTCCAAAAAAAAAAAAAAAAAAAAAAAAAAAAAATTTAATTCAGCTAACCATATTTAGGCTGCGATTTAAAAACAAAAAACAGAATCGCCATTTTATACTCTAAGAGAGGGAACTGAGTGTGTGCGTACAGGGGGCTGGGGGAGGGGGCTGGTCGACGATTGTCTGCGTTGCTGCAACAGTGCACTTTTAACCGCTGTGAGACATTGTGAAAGCCCTTGCAATTAGGGATAGAGGGGCTTGGCAGCTCTGATAATCATTTAGAGATTGTTAGCGTTAATGCCATCTTAATCGTGTTTAGTGCCTTTGAAAACTGCGAGAACGTTAACGTAAGCAGTAGTTTTAGGTGGACGCTCCTTACTGAAAGTGCAGAACTTGTAAAAAAACCAATTGAATTCAATCACACACCTGTCGATATTTCCAAGACACATATTATGAGCCGCAACCTTAAGCATCTTTTAGAACAGATTTTCGGGGGGAGGATGACCATTTGAATCAGTCTGGTCCACTGCCCCCTCGTTACCAGTCAGGTATGACCCTCTTTGACCGATCCTATGGTGTGGCTTAAACGGAGGGGGGGTGTTTTGATCGGGTACCTTGCACTACCCAACAAGTGCCTGACCACAGAACAAGCCAACACTGACATTACTGAAAATCAGGTCAAGGCATGATACGAACATTTAGAAAGACGCAGCTGTATTGAAAATTCCAGCTAGGTATTTCACTGGAGCAATTCAATGACATCAAAAGAGCAGAACCCATTCAGATGGGTCCGAGACAGCGTTCCTCAAGCATTTCCTCACAAAACGAGATTCTATGGCCGAAGCCTTGTGTAGCAGATTCCAAATTTAACCATGCACAAGTCGAAATGCAATGAATAGATTCTGGTAGCTTACATTGTCCCCTAAAATTAACACAACCATACCTTTTTCAACCAATACAAGGCTAGTCTAACCACAAAGAACCTTAAAATAGGAAGTTGCATGCTTTTCTGCAGTACACCAAGACAGAAAGCGAGCGCCACAGAAGCGCTCTGTCAGACCATTTGCAAAGTTGCCAAATATACTGCAAAACTATTTGTTCATTTTTTATTTACTCTAAACCTAATTTCATACATTTTAAACATGAGCAAAAAATCATAGCTTATATCAGTTCTTGTTATATTCTTTGTCTGTAGCGTCCCGCTTATTTCAGACGTGACAGTATAGTCTCAGGCCGAACGCTAAAGCAACAAATTAAAAATTAAACAGTTGAGGTGAACCCAGCCATGATCTCTGCTAGTGGTGGCACTTGCATTTACCCCTTCATGCATTTGCCGAGGGTTCACAGTGACAAAGTAAAGCATAGCACCGCTGTAATACGATTCCACTTACAATACAGTACAGTAACTGGATAATCAATCAATTCTCAGTTCTCACACAGCATATTACCTCTGGGGATAAGGAAAACAGCCTCACCACTATTTTTCCACATGAAAACATTTAAGAGTATGAAGAGCTTGGATTTGCATATTAAAAAATTAAACTGTTTTTAATTAAACGTTTTCTTGACCCTTTAACACTGAAGTACTGAAGTGACAGACATCTAGGAGAACATCCAAGATTCAGCCACTGTTTCAGGCCACATTTAAATCTTACATTAACATCAGCACGTTGTCCTGTTCCAATGCTGGAAAGAATGAGAGTCAGAGCAACATGGATGCAACAGAAATCTATGACCAGCAACTGTGTGAAAAAGAAAAAAAAAAGAATTGCTTCTATTCATGCAAGAGATATACCAAATTTCTGCTTCCAGTTGTTGCAAAAAGTTGATATGTACGCACACGTACATGACGTGCATGTGCGCCCACACACGCACTTAAGCATCAGCTTGTCACTTGTGTCATTATAGAGATGAATAGATGCCCATCACATGAGGAAAAACGAGTAGCACCTCAACTCAAGTGAAACTGTCCGAAAGGGTCTAACTTTCTAGGGCGATTAATCTCTGCGCGTCAGTCGACACTCAGGCTATTGACTTGCATGAAATCTCTCTAACATGGAGAATGCCAAAGTTCAGGCTCTATTGACTTCTGGGTGACCAGATGACCTGGTCAACATCACACCTCAATGAAGAACAATCGTAAATGACCTGATGTCAGATGCAACAGCCAATCAATTATTTTACGGTCATTTCTGCACAGCGTCTGGTACTGCATGCACAGCCCTTGGTGCGAGTTCACCTAAAGACAAGAAGTCGACTTTCAGGGTATCAGGGGTAAAATGAACTGAACAGGACAAATTCAGCATGAGTAGAGCACAAACTGAGAACATGCCAGGTCCTCATGGCTTGCGAAGGAAGAAGTGCCCTGAAAACTCACATTAGTCTAGGTCCGGATTACGAACGTCATGTCAAACCTCCCATTACTCAAAAATCACAACAGCACCACTGCTACTCATACCAAGCATGTAATCTGCAAAGTAACCTGCTGGAATTTTCAGTTAGTCGTTGTTAAACCCCACCCAAAACAAAACAAAACAAAAAAAAAAAACTAAAAAAAAAAATCAGTTGAGACAAGCAGACCACTAACTTTCAGTGATCCCTTTTTTCACCGTTTAACACTTTTGAAATCCTTAATGACCCACGGCATACAAGTAAAACCTTTTTTGTAAACGGTGTCAAAAAAAAAAATATAAAGTTACTATGAGATTCTGAGAAGTCCCACAGCAGATCGCTGACATCAGAAAAAAAAATGTTCCACAGCTGTTTAAAAACAGTTGAGTTCATGCGATATTCAATGAATTATTCTGAAGAGCCAGTATTAGAGCTGTAACAATATCATTGTTCTTACAGCAAAGTGACAATTTAGATCCGACTAAAGTACAAACTTGGGCAATAACACTTTAGTATGAGCCAATTAAATGCGTGAGCAAGGAACAGCCACTACATCCTGATTTAATGCTTTGGCTTGATGAAATGCTTAGTTCTGCCAAGCTGAATCTGTTGTAGTTCTCTCCGGCAGCTTCCACTGGTTTTATAAAACTAGGAAAAAAGTCACAGTACTATATTCAGCCCCTTCAAAAACGTAATTTAGCCTTTCAAAAAAAAAATTTAAAAAAAAAATCAGGCCTTATCACACAAATGGCATTCCCTGTGTGTCGAGGTCAGAGAGGCTTCCAGATTCCTACAGCATCATCACATCCCACAGAGAATGTAGAGTATAGCCAGAAGTCCATTTTACCATGACAGTCAACTCAGCATTTCAATTAACAAGCATCGCTAGGCTGCAGACCTGTGAGGTCTGCAAGAATAAAACCACGTCCTTCTCTCCAAGACAGGAAAAAAAAAACAACAAAAACCAAGCAATAAACCCTTCTAGCTAGACTAAGACACCAATTTATCACAGCCACCACCTGAAGATTCTTGCAAATTAGAAAACACCACACAGAAAGACCATTTTCAGCAGTTTCCTGATACATGGCTCTTATAACAACCTGAATCAGCTACACGAGTTACACATTAAAGCTTGAAAAGATTGAACGGAGGAACTAGTTCACTTCCCCCACCGCATGAAAAATTCAGTACTTCAAAAAAATGCCTTGGTACTATTATCCCAGACATGTCCAGGAAGAGGAACAAATTAATACCCATATGATGCATGCAAGTAAAGCACTAAGGGGAGGCATCGCTATCGGCCACTTTCCAGCCAACAGAAAAGTATATTTGTACATCTCATTTTAACACGAGGCTATTAAACAGTCTCAGTATTACATAAAAAGCAGTAAGTAGCATAGCACTCGCAAAACTAGGAACTGCAGGTTTCCGGACTTTCCCGTGCCCTATTGTAAAGGTATATATCCTAAAAAAGCTCTTCAGTAAACACACCCAGCGGCAGTAAGATGAATGTTAAACTAACCAAAATGAGGCACTCTCACTAAAAGCGTGTACGATGCAACTGAAGGACGGTCAGTTAAATTAACGTCGCAAACATTTTAATAAAAAGACCCTTTTATCCAAAGTGACATACAATTGAGAAAGCGGAGTCAGCCTGTCCCTGGAGCAAATGGGGTTAAGGTCCTTCATCAAGGGTCCGGCAGCGCCAAAAAAAAAAAAAAAAAAAAAAAAACACACTGCTGACCAAGGGATATGAACCAGCGACCTTCCGTTCACAAGCACAGAGTACTAACCCACAAAGACACAGTGACCCTTAAAAAAACGCACCAACTAAAACTAGGTTTTTATCAAGTAACACAGCAAAAAGTCTGGCATGCACCATATGAATTCACATACGTGGTTCTGGTCAATGAAACCTTTTTGGTCAATGACTTGACTGAAAATCCCAGCAACCCCCAGAAAGCTTCAACATACCTCTCTACATCATACCAATCAATATCAATAGCATAATGCGATATCGGTGACATGCAGGTCACCTGCTGAAGCAGCTTCCAGCATGGCTCATTTTTAAAGCCATGCAGAGCACAGAAACACCGGTGCTGATGCAAGATCCCTACACTATTTTAAGGCTGATTCCTAGAACTCAGGTTATTACATAACTGGAGGAGCCATATTGCTTTAACATAATGACACCAGCAAGAAGGTACAAACGCACACTGCACATATTAAATGAAAATGGAAATAATCTGGTTCAAGACGCATGCAATAGCAATTCTGCTTTGTTATTAGGCAAAACAAATTTAAACTCTTTAGAAAATATCATTTAAAGATATAGACCATAGGTTTATTCTACAGAAAAAAAGCTAAAAAGAATTAGAGTTCTCTCTTGACTTTGCAATAAAACAGTCATAAAAATAAATACTTAATTTTCCATCCGGTCCAGTCACATTTTAGACGCGATTTCAGTTGGCGCTTCAGTCACTCAAACCCCAACACATTATTTAATTCATGGATTTGTTTAAAGGCGGGTGACCCCTTAGCCGAAAAATGTGGGACGTCTCTTAAACGCTCAGCACTCCGAGCTAACGGAATACTTCTGGAGGACAGGAACGCCAAAAGCAGCACTCCGAATCTGCAGGAGAATTAGTGCTGTAGAAAAGGTCAATGCTCCATATCAAAGCTGACACAGAAAGGAACTGCAAAGTGACATCAAAGCACAGGAAAAGGACACTGCTTTGGCAATCAAGTAGTAAATGGCCAGGCCGGTATTACACAAAGAGCTTGCAGAGCACAGCACGGTGCTTTCGTACCTTACATGAAAATTCGAGAGATAAGGTAATAAAGCACTACTTCAGATATATAATTAATAGCAGCTATTCACCAAAGACGTATAACCATCCATACTGTAATACCTTTTGTAGAGATATATGTGCGTATAATATGGATGCAACTATTCCCGTTTGTGCCAAATGACATTTTAAATATGCAAGCATTATGATTTAGCAAAATTGCGGTAATGCATAGACAAGACAAGGACACGATCCTATTGAAGATTAAACTCGTATGTAAACCTCTATCTTACATATGAATATCTTTTACAAAAAGCCAAAGTTAACAATGCAACTCAAGCCAACCACTGAACTGGCATCTTAGCAATTAGAACCATGCATCGAAAGAATGACATTTTTCCCCGTCATCAGCTTGTCATCCAGGCAGCTAGTTAAACTGGGACATGCCCAAAGAACCACCGTAATTTTTTGGATATACGACATTAACTATAGCACAACGCAGACTACCAGTACCGTAATATAAATCACTGAAACATCAGCAACCTTACAGGTGCAATTAACGTAGTTAGCGAGTCTAAAACGCTAGCCGTGCCTGCAGATGGCTAAGCGTGCACAGCGCGAAAGCGTCCCCACCGCATTTCTGCAAGCCGGTGCCGGTGGCATGGCTCTTTGTGCAGCACTGATTCTGAATTAAATCTCCTCCATCGCATTATCTAGGCCACACCGTGCAAGACAGCCAGCTATCCCAATTAAAACCAGCGTTTCGCATGACGATCTACAACCGGGAGATGCATTTAACGTCTAATGCACACGGCAACAGCCAGCTAGCCAGACTAGAAAAGCACAGTAACACAGGGATGAATCCACGTTAACCGGCGGATCGTTTCAATGGCTGGCTTCTACCAACCAGCCAGCTGTCAGATCTGCAGCCCTGACAGGGGAAGGCAAATCCCATATTTTTAGACGTCGACACATACCATTTTATAAATATGGCAATCCTTTGATAAAAGCCCTCAAAAATCAGGCATTACCTTTCCACCGACATCCAAGACTAATGACACATTAAATGAAAGAGGATACAGGTCAAGTCCAAGTCAAAGCCATCTTCCTGGTATCTCCTTTTGTTTCGGCTGACTATTTCCTTTATGATCGCAGCCATCGCTGTCACAGGAGTCTTTGGGGCTTTTAAATTAAATTATTAAGTATCGTTGCCGTGCCGCGAAACGCCTCTGTCCGACAGGCTCCTCGTAACACGCCTTCTTAGCTTCGCGGTCCACCCCACCAGCAGCGCTACTCGCCGCGGCGGGCTACCCGAAGGGCTTCCTCCGCTGGCTGATAACGGAGGGCCTCGCTCCGCTCCTCCGCAGGCCCGGCTCCCGCAAGCCCGTGCTCTTCTCCCGTCGTCTCCCAGGTGAAACGGCACACTGTTGTCCAGCTCCCGGAACGGAACGTTTTAGAAACGGCCCAAGTCTCTAAGTCTACCGCAGCCGCCGTGATTGAGACGGAAAAACTGGAGAGAAACCTCTCCAAGCAACCCCCGAGACGGAACAACCGTGACGAGCGCACTCTCTTCCCCTCGGCGCACACGTAGCCTGTAGCTAGCCGGCTACATAGCTAGCATGGTTATTATTTTAATTAAAATATATCCAAATACAGGATCCTCGTTATCTCGATTCTAGTCGCTAAAGAAAAAAAATTTGACGTGCACAATTAAAAAATACAAAAATATTATCTAGACATCGAAAACCGTCTCTAAAAAGCGTTTCGCTGATCCCTCCTGGCGAATCCTCTTCCTTTTCTCGTCTCTCCCCTGCTAAACTCTAAAACTTCCATAATGGCTTCCGACAGAGGGAAAAAAAGAAGAAAAAAAGACGACATTCACACCATATATCCTACCGCCGCGAAAATAGATCTACGATGACATCGTTTTTTACTTGCTGCGATTGGCGCTACCAGTCGCACGATACACAATGAGATTACTGCAAATAATCAACTTATTACAAAAATGAGTTTAATATAGGCTGGGTGTAATCTGTCGTGCAAGTACTCATCGCCAACGCTGGCGGCGGAAGGACACAAGTTACACTGGAAGCTCATTTCTCTGCCATAGGGAGGTCACGTGATTCGGTAATTGGGGAAGTTTCCAATATTGTATGTTGCGTTTCGCGCTAATAATTGAGGTTATGTTTTTTCCCCCTTCTCTTTCGTGGGAATGTGTAAAGGTAACGGTTGGCCATTTTAAGTGTACTCTCGTCGTGTATGTATGGCACTTTGTCGCAGCTATATGATAGTGTACATATGTAGGCTACACATAATCCAGCCTGCAAGACGAGAATGAAAATAAATATGAGCGAGCTGGCTAGCCTGCGAGGTAGCCTAACAATGGGTGCTAGAAAACCTGTGAAGTGCTTACGCAAGCAGAAAAGTAAAAGTTGTCAAGCAAGATTAAATGTTGCCTAGGCACATCATGCAGGAGATAAGTAGGCATCGCTATAGTAACCATAAACAGACATATATAAGGTATGTAGTATAGTAAGTTCATAATGAAATAGCTCATCTAAATCTAGCTGGCTACGTTATGGATTGAAGGAAACGCTGTCATATTTTTTATTAGTGTCTAGTGGGTGGGGGTGGAATGTTCTCGCTAACGATCTGGAATTAAATACTAATTCCATAGCGCCACCTGTCAGGTTTTTTAAGAATTGCATGGAAATTATACCGCACGTAGTGTACGCCAGTGTCAAGGATGACGGAGGCATTTCGGGGAAATGATTGTATTATCCTCTCCCAGTGCTGCCCGTGTTGCTTTTATATGATTTCTAGGAAGATAAAATGTAAATTTGAAGCCTAGCACTGAACATTAGTGTTGATGTGAGGCTAAGGTTGAGTTGTGACATGATCGCCCTTTACCATCCTTAAGAGTTATTTTTTCGAAACGGTGTTCCATGTAGGGACTAAATTAGTCGAGAAAAAGGTGAGTTAAATAAAACAGCCGCTTTACTTATTAGTATGTCATGAGTCTTTCTTCTGGCCGATCACCATTTTACACAATTATTGCACTTCTTATATTTAATGTATAGGTATCTAAACGGGCTTGGAATTCAAAATAGAAACCGAAGTACATTTCTGCATTGTGTATTCTTTATATGAATTTATAAATACTATAATCCAAAATTCTGGAATATTCTACAATCTTGTAATCATCAGCTGTAGTTTTTTTGTTTGCAATTCTATACACGTATTAATATGAGACTGCTTTTCCTACAGTCCGTATAGCATGCAGTCATGTGTCGCTCAGACAATTACACAGCTGACCTATTAAAATCTAGACAATGTCTGGAACTCCACTCCCCCCCTTCAGCTCCATATTAACAAATAAGAAATACAATGATTTTCATTGCCACATCAATCTGATAAATTACATTCTTAGCCCAACACAGTTTTTTTTTTTGTATATTAATTTTATTTGACATTCTCTGGAACACCAAGAAGTATACTAAAATAAACATGTTTGTCAAGAATAGGGTGATTTTTACTAGTCATTACCAATTACAGGAATAAAGCAAAAATGAATAGATTTGACTGATATAAACAATGCATTACCACAATAATAAAAGCTAATTCCCATATTAAGCATCCCATACGTAAAATATTGAGGGTATTTAATGAAATTAGAACAAATTTTTTAAATAATAAAATAATGTTAAAATTCTTTTTTCATGCGGCAGTAATATTTACAGTTGTATTGAACTTTTAAAATGCCATTTGTTTTGAATACATTGAACTTTGAATTATTTATTTTATTATAAGGGAGGAATATGCCGTTCTTACACAAAACCGTATTAAATATTTATCACGTTTACAGGGTAACAGATAATATTTCTTTTATGGTATTCTCTGGTTAAGTCTCAAACCAGGGCCACCCGCCTTTTAGGCGACATGGGCTATTGTCTAGTTTGACATTTGATTAAGAGACTCAACAGTGTGTGTGGAAAAAAATCAGAAGAAACACATCTGGTTGCGCTTGGGGGGTGGGGGTGGGGTGTTCTCAGTAGAATCTCACCTAGGCAACCAAAACAACTAGGGCCAACCCTGCCTTAAACTGAATTTAGTGTTGATAGTTTTCAATGCCGCTGTGCTCAACAGGTATGATAGAGATCAGTTTATGGTCACTCCTCTGTCCATCCACCCAGCTCTAATCCCACCTGAACAGGCCTGCTGGTCTGTGGGCACAACGCCTCCTCTGTCCATCCACCCAGCTCTATCCCCACCCGAGCAGGCCTGCCGATCTGTGGGCACAGTGCCTCCTCTGTCCATCCACCCAGCTCTAACCCCACCCGAGCAGGCTTGCCGGTCTGTAGGCACAGTGCCTCCTCTGTCCATCCACCCAGCTCTATCCCCACCCAAGCAGGCCTGCCGATCTGTGGGCACAGGTCTCAGGCCACTGCATGCATGTCTGTGTGACAGCTTCTTGCAATTAATTTGCAGGTGGGTGTAGTAGGGGCAAGATTCAAATCCACAGCCGTGGAAGTAACACTACTTTCCACTGAGCCGGCCTTCCAGAGTTAGTAAGCTTATTCGAAAACTAACATGTACAATCGAGTTGATCTAATATCATATGCATATTTCTAAGAGATTTCTTGTGCTCAAATGTGAAGATTTGAGGGTTCAACCTTGTAAAACCAAGTTGCATTATGTTACACTGAAATCACATAGTTCACAACAAACCAATTGCTAGCTAGTGGTGTTGATTTATCCTTCATTATTGATTGAAGTGTTACTAATTCACACATATATTTTGCTAAAGAGAAGTTCAATTTTAGAAGTTTTTTTTTTAGTTTTAAAAATAATAACATTAAGAAAATACACTGTCAGAAAAAAGTACCAGTCTGTACCTTTGGTGGTACAATGACTTGTTACTGGGGCTGTATCCTCAAGGGTCTGACAGCTATACCTTAGCTGTAGGTAAATGTACATTTTAAGGTACAGAATTGGACTCTGAGGATCATTTTTGTACTACTAGGGTACATTAATGTTGTTTGTATTTTGGGGTACAAAACTGTACCAGGACTGTATAGCTTTTTTTCTGACAGTGTACACTGCACAGTACCCATTTATAATGAAACTATATGACAGTGAAAATGTTGTCATAAATTTGATTAAATGTCACATGTTTGAAAGCCCCCACCCCCCTTTTAAAATCTTGGTGTAGAAAATAGGTCAAATATCAAGGAATATGTGTAGGTTCCATACGAAAACGAGGAATGACGGTTCCTCGTATGACTTAAAGGACACGTTTAAATGGGCATTTAAACATTCGATGTTTATATATTTCATTGTTCCAATAGTACATAATCAGTTTTGATTGCAAAGGTGCGTCTCCAAAATGTGATTATTCCATTGTAAAGCGAAAAATCCAAGCCTACGTCCTTTATTTTAAAATAATCATATTAATATACACTCTGAGCAGAATAAGGAACCTCGCAGTTATATTCATCACATCGAAAATATGGTCAGGTGACCTAGTTAACTTTTATATATCTACTCTAAAATATAAATATAGAGAGCATATAATTCAGCCTATTTAAGAAATGCTAACATTGCGGAACTAATATTTGATTATTATATGTTTCTATCCGGGCATTTGAAGAAGTGGGTCTTATGAAAAAAAAATGATTTCATTTTTTACTTCCTGTATCAGAGGTAGCAAGAGGGACGTTTGGAAGGTGTGAGGGGTAAGAGAAATGTTTCACATGGCAATTTCATATGACATTTTTCCCCTTCCAGAATGTTCCATGCTTGTAATGTCTTGTGCATAACTAGTTAAAATCTCTGCGGTTTGTTTAAACGAGGCTTGGTTAGTGATATTTTGAGTTGCCTAGTGGTTAGCTAACCTGCTAATTAAGGTCATTGCTTTCAGTTTTGTTACCGGCAGCTAGCTTCGTAGCTGGGCTCGTTGTGGAAGAAATAAAACAAAATAGAGCTTGGTCAAAAACCGTAAATAGAAATCAAACATTTCAGCTAGCTAGTGCAGTTCGTTTGATTAGCCTTGTTAGCAGTACACTAGGTTCCTATCGTTTAAACTGTTCATTATCTATTTTTTGATAAAGAAATGAAATTTAATATTCTGATTTAATTTTTATTAATTAGACCTTCGAGAAGCTAATAGCTGTAATGCTCATTTCTCAAGTTAGTTTTTATAATTCCTGTGGGTCCATTATGTTGGTTATTGCTATCTTTCATGACCGGTGAGAGCTTCATCGTGCAGTTGTAGAAAAAAACACAACAATACGCAAAATTTTATGCAAATTAAACTCGGATCACTAGAGGACGGCGCGGGACAGTTAACCTGTATGGGGGAGCAATGTACAGAACTTGCAGGATCAGTTCGGGAAATTCGGATTGAAGGAATGAAAACTAATTTTTTTATTATTATTATTTTTATTCACAGATAAGTTGGAAACGATGGTACTGAAAGAGATTCCTGCCGAAAATCTAACTCGGCCTCTGGGTCGCAATGAAGTAATAGGTTTACTGTTTAGGCTTACAATTTTTGGTGCAGTGACGTATTTTACCATTAAGTGGATGGTAGATGCGATTGATCCTACGCGGAAACAAAAAGTCGAAGCTCAGAAACAGGTAAGATTCGGTTATAAGTACGTTTCATCCATACTCGTATGTGAACGTGTACAAAATGTACCTAAAACTATTTGAACTAGTTTCCTGATGCCTGTTTGGGCCGTGGGTACGATGTGTTCTCTCTTGAACGGCTGCCTTGTAAAGCAGACGCCGTGACCCCGAAAACGTGTTGCCTTATTGGGTTTGTTCTCTCCAGGCTGAGAAACTTATGAGGCAGATCGGAGTGAAGAACGTGAAATTATCCGAGTATGAGATGAGTATTGCTGCCCACTTAGTGGATCCGCTAAGCATGCAGGTAAGTGTACTTTCTCAGTTTTAACGTAAGTACTCGGGAGCAGGGCAGCATTCAGTGTTGGGTAGTTTACACAAACAAAGTAGAAAATGAAAATGTTCCCAATACAAACATGAATTCGAGTAATATACAGCGGTGACACTTGGGCGATGGGAGAATTTTCAGTCTGTTCTTGACGCAGAGTGGAAATGGCGACACCTAGCGACGCTGAGAGGGGAAAAATCGGAGGCTCGGTATTTTTCGCACGATTGGGGGACGTTATGTGCGCTGTGAAACATGAACAAATGAAGGAGCATCTGAAACGGAAACATGGTGTGATGTTAGACTCTGTGATTTTCACGTATACCTACCTCACGACAAACACGTTGGAAGCCTAGCCCCCTGTTTAATGTGAAGTATACTCACAGAGGAGTCTTATTTTAATTTTGCTTGTCACCAGTCAATTATGGTTGTAAATTTTATGCACAGTGAATGGTGAAAGAATTGGTGCTTTCTTTTCAGTAGTAAAAATCACTCCCGAAGCTATCGAGACAGAGAGATGTACTGTACCACTCTTAGAGTAGAGATATTTCGACTATAAAGCGAATGAAAAAGGCGAGAACCCCTCAGCACAGCAGCGATGTGTAAGCGCTGTTTTAAAGTCTCTTTTGCAAAGGGAGGCAATAGGTCACACTTGGCCTGACATCTGTCAGATAAACATCCCGGAGGCTATGGGCAGAAGGCAGGGAACAACCCAGGATGGGACTCCTATCCATCGCAGGGCACAAGGCAGGAAACAACCCAGGATGGGACTCCTATCCATCGCAGGGCACAAGGCAGGGAACAACCCAGGATGGGACTCCTATCCATCGCAGGGCAGAAGGCAGGGAACAACCCAGGATGGGACTCCTATCCATCGCAGGGCAGAAGGCAGGGAACAACCCAGGATGGGATTCCTATCCATCGCAGGGCAGAAGGCAGGGAACAACCCAGGATGGGATTCCTATCCATCGCAGGGCACAAGGCAGGAAACAACCCAGGATGGGATTCCTATCCATCGCAGGGCACAAGGCAGGGAACAACCCAGGATGGGACTCCTATCCATCGCAGGGCACATTCACACACCTGTTGGTGTCGACCTGCTTTTTTAACTAATATGCTTAAATTGTATTTTAATATTTGTGGTAATTAGCTTCATTTTCAGGAGTTTTCTGATGTCGTCCTCTGTACCTTCTGAACAAAAACGCACAAAAACACAAAAATTTCTTACCAGCGTCCCAGTTTAGCATACGTCCTCCTGTGGCTTACTGGTAGAAAGCTGAGAAAGAGGGTGAGTGGTGCTTGTTCACAGTTTTGGCCCGTTTTTGAATGTCTTAGATCAGGTGGAGTGACATCGCTGGCCTGGATGATGTCATCACCGAGCTGAAGGACACCGTCATTCTTCCCATCCAGAAACGGCATCTATTCGAGAACTCGCGGCTGCTTCAGCCTCCTAAAGGTGTGGTCCTCTTTCGACAATCCCCTGTTTAACAATTTTGCCCTTCTCAGGATGGCTGCCTCTAGTTGTGCAACAAAGATTCAGTGACTTTACAAGTAGGTCTGAGGGACAAGTTGGGTTGACGTCAACAATACAGCTTTCAAGACAAAAGACCAGTTAAGTTGCTTCTCTGACTCTGAAGCATGTCTGAACTGCCTTTACCAGGTGTGCTGTTGTATGGACCTCCAGGCTGTGGCAAAACTCTGATTGCCAAAGCCACTGCCAAGGAAGCTGGCTTCCGTTTCATCAATCTTCAACCATCCACCCTGACTGACAAGTGGTACGGAGAGTCTCAGAAGCTAGCTGCGGCCGTCTTTTCGTTGGCGATGAAGCTGCAGCCCTCCATCATATTCATCGATGAGATCGGTGAGCCCCATTCGGCTGCGGTCCTCCCCGTCTGTCATCGGAGGTCTTCTCATGCCTCTGCTTCCTCTCACGTGTCTCAGACTCCTTTCTAAGGAGCCGCTCCAGCTCCGATCATGAGGCTACGGCTATGATGAAGGCCCAGTTCATGAGCTTGTGGGACGGCCTGGACACGGATTTCAACTGCCAGGTGATTCTCTCATTTAGTCCCAGAAGTGACCTTGAAATGGTGACAGGCAGGGTTAGGTGATCTAAATTGTGATCGATCTTCCCAATACTGTCAAGAATATCCAGACTCGAACAAGCCTAAGGACTTAAAATACCATAATGCAGCAAAGACACTTTTCAAAATGGTCATTAAATCCCGAACTAAACTTTATTTTTAATATAAAAATTGTGTTGGATGTTTCCTTTTTAAGGTGGTTGAATATAATTGTTGTATTAGCTCTGGAAGTACGGAACGTAGCCCAGCAAAGTTTACAGATAACTTAGCTTTGTGAAATAACCAAACCACTGCCACACTACTCACATCTTGCCCTTTTTTCCTGCCCGCTCCTCATCTGCCATGCTGATAGCTCACATTGAATTATTTTTCAAATACATCACGCATGAAGGAGACCCTCTGATAGAGAGACATGATATACTTTGGGCAATCGGCATCCAGTAGGAAGTAGGATCTTCAATATCGATCACTTATTAAAATTGTCAGATCACCCACCCCTAGTGACAATAAAATGTATAGCTTTGATGCTTTGGGTGATGGATGGAGAGGCCGGATCTGAAGATGATTTCTGTCCACTTTAGGTTATCATAATGGGAGCCACCAACCGCCCACAGGACCTCGACTCTGCTATTCTGAGGAGGATGCCCACACGGTTTCACATCAACCAACCGGTGAGCGCATTAAACTCATATCTGACCAATGATAACCAATGTATTGTTCTAGGTCATTATGCTGATAGGGTTCAACTAAGATTATTTTATTGAATTATGGACTTGGCGTAAAAGTAATTTAATTGGTTCGGTGTGTGGCTCTCTGTGTTTGGACTCCGTGCCTCTGATCAGAAGGTCACTGGTTCAAGTCCCATAGCCAGAAGTATGATGCCACCATTGGGCTGTTGAGAAAGACCCTTAACCCACATTGCTGCATGGAGTGGTAGACCCAGTTCTCTGATCCTCACTTGAACAATGCTTTGGATAGAAGCATCTAAGAAACGAAAATCGAAATGTCAATTCCATGGATCTTGTGCCCAGACTCTTACGCGGCGCGTTGGACCACCGTGAATGTTTTATTTTTCTTGCAGAACCTAAGGCAAAGGGAAGAAATTTTGAGACTCATTTTGGAAAATGAAAATGTAAGTTGTCATCTGTCTCCACTTAAGCATGTGCGTCTGCAGACTTGGTCGAAGAGATTTTTACTTAGTAGTAGTAATAATAATAATACGTTTTATTTATATAGCACTTCTACAAGATATCGAAGATTCTGAGAGCATGGCGTTTACAAATGAAGATTAGCTAGGTTGTTTTTCAGTTGGTGTCAACAGTGTCCTTTCAGTTTGAAATGACTACACTGATTAAATAATGCAAAGAATTTATACCAAGGTGTGTCACATTGAATGTGTTCTTTGCTCCGTGACTTCTGTTTGACGTGGTGATTTTCTGTAGGTCGAGGATCTTGTTGACCTGGTTGAGGTTGCCAAGGAGACAGAGGGGTTCTCCGGAAGTGACCTCCGTGAGATGTGCCGGGACGCCGCGCTGACCTGCGTGCGGGATTTCGTCCACAGTAACGAGGAAAACCGGTACTCCCCCCCCCCCAACGTCTGTTTCACTCCCTCTTCCAAACAAAAATAGACATGCTACAGTTTCAAATCCATCCATCCATTTTCTAAACCGCTTATCCTACTGGGTCGCGGGTGGTCCGGAGCCTATCCCGGAAGCAATGGGCACGAGGCAGGGAACAACCC
>JAODJX010000043.1:9938565-9949220 GCA_026776945.1 Isichthys henryi
AAGTGCTGGTGTGAAGCGCACTGCTGGGACAGTTCATATCAGGCTCCTAGAAGCAGGACTGGGGTCCCGTAAAGCAAGGAAGGAGACCTTCATTAATGAGAAACAGACAACCAGGCCTGTGGTCTCTTAATTCTTTCCATGGCTGTATATATAATTACCCTGGTATAAATTAGCTGCAGTGAATGTGCACACCCCTGCCAGTTTCTTCTTGTGACAACTACATTAAATGCTACCTGAATGGATTTAGACAACATATATTATAGAAATAAGTACAAATCAAAGTCTGGTATCCACTAGAGGCCACAAAGAGGAAACCTGTGGCTCACTTTCTCCTGATTGGAAGCAATTTGTTTTGTGGCAGGACAGGAACATCCATAATAGAAGCAGAAAGAAACACATTGAAAACCATATAAATAAAGCCACGAACAAGCCGTCGCTGAAGTACTTTCATGCATTATTATAATTACAATGTGGTTTTTGCTTTAACATCCTCATAATTAAGCCTCATAATTAATTTTTAAAATGCTATCCTGCTATCAGAACTTCGGGTCAATGTGCAATGTCTGTTAATGCAAGTCATTTATATTTATGATTGTCCATGATTATTTTAGCTTGATGGGGAAAAAAGTGTGCAATACTATACAAGGTATTTAGGCGAATTGTTATAAAACATTGCTATTGTGAAGGCAATGTATAGTAATAATTATAACAGGGATTTAGTAATGTTGCCGAATGAAAAAGCAACTTCAATACACAAACCTACAATATCCAGTAAATGCCCCATATAATCAAAATGTGTACATCTGATCGGTATAAATTAAATAAATATAAAAAATAAAACGCTAAGCCGAGATATGTCGGGAAAACTTGAAACAGAAATCCATCTGTACCTACAAAATGGATAAGCTGAGACGAACGTATTACGTGTCATTTCGGTCAGTCATGTCCAAACCCCGCGTTACTGGATCCTAAGGACCAATAAAAACACTCGGCCCGAGGTGCGGCGGCCAATGAAAATGCGGCACAGCGCGGTTAGCGTAGCGCCTTCTCCGGCCTGGCTAATGGCTTAATGAATCCGCCCACTTGGTCCACATAATTAGTATCTGCCAGATTGCTTGTAGTGTGTGATGTGGAATACGCTGGACTGTCGGCCTGCTTCACGATAAATACCTGCGGACGGCGAAGGGCTCCTGTTTTAGTGTTATGCGGGAGTACTTTTAAGGAAACAAGGGGGGAAATGTTGGCGGATTGTAGCTTTTTAGTTGAGACATGTTTTCTGCTTTAGACTGGAGCATGCACGGTGAGTAGATCTTTTTTATGTTTTGCTCTTCCCCTTTTTCCAGCCTCGGTGCGGTTTTTTTGCGGCCGGTTGTTCAATGACGCGATTTACTTGTGTGTGTCTCTCAGCGACGGCCTTCCCTGCGTGTCCGCGATCTGGCTCGTATCCATCGGGAATCGCGGAATAAAAGTGCCGTGACGATTTGGATACTTCGGACTAAATGGCTTCGCGGCTCGTCTTCCCCCTGATCGATCCCGAGTGGGGCGTCAGCGAGCTGTAATACCCCCCATGTTTGTCGGTCCTTCTGCCCGCCAGGAGTGACGTTATGATTTATACGCTTTTATTTATATATGGATATATACCGTAACGCTGCTGGCGGCAGTCCGGAGCCTTAGCATGTGTGTTTTGGTTCTGCGTGTTTGTGGCATTACTTCCCCCCAACATAACCTATAACTCCTGCTAGCAAACAAGTGGCAGAGTGACCCTGCGCCGTGTGCCCCTGGCAGACGCCTGCATGTGTATGCAAAGTGTGCGGAGTCTTATTGTTCTCCGGGCAAAGGCGGCACGCACCGAAATGACACCGGTTTAGCACGCTTATCTCGGCGGTGAATCCCTCTGGGTTCCCCGTAGCTGACCTGGATCTGTCTTTCCTTTACCCCTTTTAAAGTGCATTTAGTTTTCCCTGGATCTTGCAGCAGTGAGGCTGCACTTCGCTACCGGGCTTTCTGGAAAGGCCTTGCAACCCCCCCCCCGCAATCTTATTGCATGGAGATTAAAAACCCTCAGCGCACTTCTAATTAGAGCACCATCTTCCCATTTAAAATACGCCCCAATCTCCTGTGTGCGGTTGCTCCCCTTAAAAATACCCCACACCTAGAAATAGGAAGGTGTTGTTGGCGATCCCCAAGTAGGGGCGACTGCCTCATCTTTTAAAAAGTTAGCGCTTCCACCTGCATTCCCTCCGGAATGTGAACCGTTTACTGCTTAAGGGGGTTCAAGGAGCGGAGGCTCGGCTTGGAAGACGGACAGATCGGGGTTAGAGAAGCGAAAGGAGCCGAAGACCGACGTGGACCGACATGAGGCTGGGCTCCCGGCGTCCGTACGCCGCCTTGGATGCCCGATTCGCGGGGAAGGGTGACAGTGCAAGGGTTGTTAAAACAACATGTCTTATAGTTTGCCTTCCGCATGCAAAATTTGCGGAAACCATTGCAGAGAGCTTCGATCCAGTCAGCAATGACCGTAAACCCTTTTGCATGTGAGGTATAAACGGAATATTCTATTGCGTATATTTTTGACTATTGTTGGTTGGTTATGGTATAATGATATAATGTTGGTTATTAATACTAAATTGCTTTCGTAGCCTGAGAAATACTCAGTAGTAGAGATTTTTTCCCCCCCAAGATACCTCTTTGATGTGCTCCAGTAATTCGGCGTAGAGATGCAGATATTTGTAGCAGGTGAGGTTCAGGTTTAATATAATTCGATATTAGAAACATTTGGGAAATTTGAGCAAACCCGAAAGAAAAAATGAAAAACAAGAAACGGACCCAGACCTGTTTAATACGTTGCTGCACTGGAGAATAAGATACTCAACTTCGGTAACACCTGTTGAAAACACTTGCTTGGCACTGCCTCTGTACTTTTCTTGGCAGTGGGCTGTGAGTGTTGGGGCCCTGCTGTGATTCCCATATAAGGCTCTTGGCCCCAAACTTTGTAGGATAAATCTGTGGGTAGCTGTTTAAAGGAACAGGTTATATGTTATGGTGTTTGTTTGGTGTGTGTGTGTGGTGTCACTGACTGCTGTCTCATCTATATTGAGGTCTTGTGGTGGTGTGCTGCTAATCTGGCCACTAATACCCTTTAGTAAATTTAGTGGTTTTTATTATTATTATTATTAAATATTCTACAAACAGGCCATGCTAAAAAGTACTCACCCAGAGACAATCCTTACAATTGGGTAAAATGGTAGATTCTGTACACTTGGTTCACCTTCATTTGCTTCGAAAGGGGTGATTTCTTATCAAAAGCAAAGAAAGTATGGCAGTGTGACCTGAGGGTTAAAAAGTGGGGCCACCTATGAAGTCATATACCAAAGGGCAGTATTTCTGGCTTAAACTGGGAGGATCCACCCGCCCATCCATCTTTGAATTACTTATCCTGAACACGCTTACGAGATGTGGGGTGGGTGGAAACATGAGAGTGTTGCATCACACAGGCGTTCCCCGCCACAATTCGCATGGGCAGCACCATCTACTGGCCAAAATGCACCGGCGGGCTTCCCTTTCATGCAGAGGTACTTTACCCCAAGGTGGGTACAGATGTAATATAATTGTTGTAGGTCGACATAGTGGCAGTTTCTTGTGCAGACGCTTCCCATGTTACGATGGTCCATGTTACGATATTTTTTTTACTGTATGATGGATAAATGTTTTTCACTTTCGGTACATTAATCAATAAATCGCATGAAGTTAAGACTTTGACACGAAGCCTATTTTGTTATAATGATTTTGCCCAACTGCAGGCTAATGTAAGTGTTCTCAGTATGTTTAAGGTGGGTTAGGCTATTCTTTGACATTTTGTTGGGTTAGCGGTACTGTGTTAATTTTAGCCTTTTTTTTTTGCGGCTCACGATAGGTTTATCGGGATGTGACCCCATCATAACCTGGGGAGAGGCTGTGCAGTATTTATAGTATTGTCATCTGACGGAGAAATGGAAAATGACGGAGGAGAGGAAGTGAGAATTCGTATTGTAGCTGTTGGGCAAAACAAAAAAATGCAAGGTCATAAGATCAACTGGCGGTCTCTCCCCCCCCCCCCTGCGGGACATACTACAGCTCCTTAAGTCTGAAATAGACATGCAAATGGCGTATATATTATTAGGAGTGCAGCGATTGTGATCGGTTTCCCCTNNNGGTGGTGCTTGTGTGGGTTGGGTTTTTTTTTTTTGTTTTTTTTTTTTTTTTGTTTTGTGTTGAGTTTGTGTGGCTGTTTGGGTTGGCGGGCGGGGTGGTTTGGGGGGGGGGGGGGGGGGCAGAAGAGAGGAGGGAAAACAGTGGCACTCTACTGATACTAAGGCATGACAGCTGTTGCGCCGAGACACCAGCAAGCTGGTGTAATGGCAGTGTGAAGGTAAACTGCACTTGAAAATAGGTTAGGGTAAGTTGGATTAAAATAGGTCTTTAGCCTAGATTTCTATACTGAGTCCAAGGGGGAGGGTGTTGCATGCTTTGGCTGACAGTCTGTTTAATAAACTAGTACTCCTCCCTCAAGGTTTTACGGGCAACAGTTTTTTATTTACTATAGGAATTGCATGCAGACCCGCATTCCTTCATGCTGAGAATGTTCTGAATGTACATAAATCAGCTCTAGGTTGTGAAAGCTCAGGGTCCCACTTATATCAGGATGGACATCTAGATGCTTATGCTGAATTAAGGGTAGTGTGTGAATGTTTTATATCCATCTTCAAAATGTGCAGAAGAAAGGAATTTTTAGCGTTTAAGTGTTGAGGAGTTAACTTTCTACACGAATCTGTCCCTTAAAAATCAGGTTATCGACTGGAGAAAAATTTTAAGCATCAAGTTTGCAAGATTAAATCTGCTGAAGGTAAGAGTGATAAGATTAATGCTCTAACATGCCTTATCAGTGTCACCTTCAGCAATTTTATTTTTTTTTGTCTTTCCCGTCTTTGAAGACAGTTTACTTTATTGAAAGTGTTTTTTTTTATTTTATTGGCATTAAGTGAATGAGATGTGCCTTTGGCACAAGAAAGTGTAATATTGTTGTCTGACAACACGTTTGACCAGTACTATCAGTTTTCTGAATGAAATAAATAAAATTTCCCTTCGTAAACCATCACCAATGTGTCTACAGAGAAGGGTCTGATGCCAGGAATACCATCACATTCTCTGTAACGGAGGATACTTCGAGTGCCAGTTTTGGTGATGCGGTCAGTGCAGGGGAAACCCTCCCTAATAAAGGCAGGTTTGTTCCGGGTTTGTAGTTGATAGGCTTCTAATAACAGCCATGGTAAAAGATTTGGGAGCGAGTCTTGATGACCGGGATGTGTGCTAAAGATGGTCTCTGTAAGGCCTACATTTTGTTGGGGATGTGGACAGGTTACAGGAAAGCCCTGTGACTCTGAACTGGATAAGCAGCTAGAAGATTGCATGCTGGGAAATGTCTAGGCAGAGCTCTACTGAAACAAGGAGGGATAGGGAACCTATGCAAAGCATGTCATTCTTGACATTGATGTGTGTATTAATCTCTTGGCGCTGCTGCTATCGCTGTGCAAATGAACGTAAATAGAAAGGAGGTCACCAGCCTCTGTGCTGGGAGTAGGTAAGCTAAGGGTGGATGTGGATATTTTCTACTTCAGTTTTTTTTTTGTACATCTTCCAGTAAAAGAAGGGTGAGGCGTATCATGAAGCTGTGAGTAATAGTGAGACATTTAGTCTCTAAAACAGCACCTTTATTTCCTGAGCAATGGACATTTGGTAACTTGCAAAAGATGTGCAAGTTTCGGTTTATGCTGTTCGTCGCTTTATTTTTGCCTAATTATAGATAAGCCAGTTATATATGTAACTCTGAGCTCCACAAATCTGCAGTGAGACTGATGTCACTGCTTCTTAAGATCCCATGAATGCGAGTAGCAACCTCATCATATAATGCCGGCCGTGAGACTTAAGTGAAGTACCGCCAACTTGGGAGACTGTGGCGAGAGAGGCGACGGAATCATTGTCCTTCACTATGAAAAATGACGACTGATCGTCCAGTGCAGTCATTTACATTTATTGTAGTAGCTTTGTTTTTATCGCTGTTGCTGCTAATTTTTGATTGTTGACTGAACTCTAAATAGTGGCTGACAATAACAACCAAGACTGATGCATCAGATTAATGGCAATATATTAATTCTGAAAGAATATCGGCCGCTACGTTAAATGATATATTGTAAATCTCTAGTGACTTCTCACTCATAGCCGTGACGTCGTTTTGTGTGTAATCGCAAGCAGTTGTTGACCTTTCTTCACCACTAATATGTGGTGATGTAACTAAGGATGGGTGGGGTAACTCTAATCCTTCCACACCTTTTGGTGAGTCATGGACCCCAGGTTAAAAACCCCCTGCTGTACTTACTGAAATTATCAGTCAATATTTCACAATTTGTGTATGGATTTTGTTTGCTGATATTCAGTTGTTTTAGATGCTGATTGATTATTTATGGAATTCCCATTTACTGAGATCCCCAGCCAGCGATGAACTAGAGGCTGGTTGAAATTGAGGCCGCAGCTGAGTATTGCGGGGGCCGCAGCCTGGACGCTGCTCTGAATAGTGAGGAAGGCGATTCCTTTGCCCTATAATGTGATAACACTAATGATCCCCTCCAGTTCTAGTAGGATTCAGATCGTGCTGCTAATCAAAGCTGGGACAACCCCGAACCACATGGCAGCTGCTGGAGACACAGCTGTCCCATGGAAGCCGCCTGGATAGACTGCTGTCTTACTTGTCCTCTGTGCAGCATGGCTCCATCAGTGTGCAGAGTTGGATTCTGGGAAGTTTTGTTTATTTATTTTTTTTTAATCTGGTATGGTTGTCATGGACAACCTAGGATTCCATACTGCTTGTAGAGGACTCATCTACCTTGAGCTTCAGAGATCCAGACCCTGGGAAGACATTTTACTAAATCTGCAGAATTGAAGCTTAATGTTCATAATTTAAACTGCATGTCACTGGAAATTCCATACGTGTGTCAACAAACGTGGTGTTGAAACTGGAGACGAGTGCAACCCAGAGGTCCCAGACCCCATCTGACTGTGACTCGGACTGTTTCTGGTGCCGGTCCTGAGCTGGGGACAGCTGGGCCGGGGGGGGGGGGGGGGGACCCGCAATGGACCCGAAAATAGCTGCTTAATCTGAACAGGCCGAGATGGTGCAATCGGCAGGCTGCTTCGAATCTGACGAATGCTGTTCCCCAACTGTACAGATGCTGCCTAACTCAGTTATCGAAAAGCTTCATTTCATGAATGTTTTTCTTTGCACTGTTTGTGTTCTTTGCACTTTCTTTTGCACTGATTTTTAAATGCACGTTATGAACCTTGCTGATAAGGAAGGAATTTCCCCCTTCAGTGAATATTGTGCTGTCATATTGTGTCTTCTGGTTGGATGGTGTATATGTACAGCATACGTGTGACAGATCGCAGACGTGGTGAAGACTCGCGCATATCAAATGGTTGTCATCTTTAAGCCTTGGGCTGATTCGATAGCTGTCTGATCTTCAGTTTGGCCTGCAGGAGTTTCAGCGTTTTGTGGCTGTAGTTTGACGTCTTTCACCAGTAAGTTTGGTGTCAGATATTATGGTGATGAGATGATGTTTTGGTAGATGATTTTTTTGGGGGGGGGTGGGTTGAGCTTGAATTTGAATGAAACTGTAGTGCAGGATGGATTTTTAAATGTGTGTTTTTTTTTTTTTTTTTTGTAAGTATCCACTCGATCCAAGTTCCACGGATTTCCCATGCTCTCTCGCCAGTGCTTACACAATTTAAACTAGCACTGAAATGCCGTTAGACTCAAGCAGTAAACCCCTATTAAAGAATGCTTTTGGCTGTCCTTTTTGGTTTATGTATCCGGGTTGTCTCGAGCTCGGCGCTCTCCTCCATCTTTTATTTATTTGTTTTTATTTAGTTTTTTTTGGCCTTCATTCACAGTCTCCGGCTAGGCTCTTCGGAGCCTGAGCCCGGCAAACACCACGGCCACATCCACGCGAATTCTGGCTTCCCATCTTAATTACCGGGAAGGCATGTAAACTGCATGATGTAACTGGCTGCAGCGTCTTCAACCGCAGTGATTCGCCAGGGCTCCACGGTTTATTCCGATTTCTAGCTACGGAAAATGAGGTTTTGAGTCATGGATTTCAAATCTCTTGGGTATAGGCATTGAATGCAGCCTTTGTGAGCAGGGAGGAGGTTGGTGTAGTTGTATGTTTGGCAGTGAAAATAAGCAAGATTATGGCATGTAATGGGTGCCGGGACTTGACATAAATGTACGAGGTAATCTCAATAACATTCTAATTGTGGAACAGCGTCTTGATCCAAACAGCGGACTTGGGGGGGTTGAACTTGCTTTCCAATGGCATGATTACTCCTGGCATTATATGCTTGAGGGATTGTCTGGGTTGACCCGTTTTGCTGTACCGTTAAAATAGAAATGCGTTTCGTGTTGGGCCGCTTTGTATAATTTTAGCCAGCGGGAGGTAGTAACACTGTAGCCTGCAGCTTGTGGTAAGTAGTGCTTTCTGCTGTTTATAGCCCTGTGGGACACTGAAGGACAGTTCGAAGGGAGTTTTAGGAAGCAGAGAGAAGATTCCCATGCTTAGTTATTTCTTGCGAATTTTTTTAATTTTTTTTCCCCCTTCAGTTCTGTTTTTGTCATCCATAGAAATAAAGGGCATACATGACGAATCCCTGTCTTACTGCCGCTTTTTCGGAATGTTGTGTTATTCATGCCCATGTCTAGACATCGTTCTCACACCTACACGAGCCCGTCACTGAAGTCGGATCTAAAGTAAATATTGGGGTTAAATTGTTCGTTGAATGAGTTCTGCCCAGATCGTTTGGTCTTGACATTCCGCAGTGTAGAGCTGCCTCACTTTTCAAGTTGTGCTGTATAGCGTAACATTCAATTCGAGTAATGAATTTACAGTTTGCCATAGCTACTGAAAGCCAAGTCTTATGTTCTAGCAAATAAGCCAGAGAGCCAAATTGTTAATCAAATGTGTGTGTGTGTGTGTGTGTGTGTGTGTGTATAATTTTTATTTATTTTTGTATTGTCATTAGGCAGGTGTGGTTGCAGTAGTACAATGGAATTGACATGCAATGCGTCTGAGAAACACAATGGCTAATTTTGGGACTTGAACTGCTGCTTTCAGTAGCAACCAGCAGTAAAGTTAAAGGCCAGTATTAAAGTGTATAGTCTCGCATGCTAGTTTTACTTACTGTGGAGCTCGGATCAGCCCTATTTTGACATTCAATTTTGTTTCGTGTTGTGTTTAAGGTATATGTTGGTGAAAGGGGCCAGGAATAGCGATGTTGTGAACCAGGTGGGTTGATGTGTACTCGGTGGGTTTTTTAGACTGCTGACGTTATGTAATAGGGGAAAGTGCATCTCGCTAAGATCTATATTTCGCTAATTCGGCTAAATTGACACACTGTGTGTGTCGTGAATGTTGCTTTTGAATTGAGTCAGGTTTTAATAAGGGCTATTGTGGGCCATCTTGTATGAGAGGTGGTTGTTTGCTGTGCAAGTACGCCCTTTAACACCTCCCATCTTTTGTCTGTTGTCTGATCACAGTTGAGCCAGTGATTTGCTGCTCGGTTACAAAACGCTAACGGGCGCCGTGTGCATTCAGCCATTATCCTGCCGTTTTCCAGTGGTTCTGTTCTGTCCACTCGCACCCCAAAGCCGGTCACCATGAGAAGGCCAGCTGCCAGTTACCCCCCCCCGGCTCTATCCCAGCGCCACGGTAACCACGGAACAAAGTCGACTTTGGTCCAGCCATGCTCTGGTGTTGCTTAGCTTGTAGTAACTCGTGGTAACAACGTTCTAATGTGGCGGCTTGAAAGCGAATGTGTGTTTAGTGAAAGAGTGGAGACATGTGCACGTTTATATAATCCTGGATCCAAATGGGACATCCTGTTCAAGATCAAATGCCCAGGGTGTCAAATCCTCTGTTCGAAACCCTTTTTCTTTACCAGACTTGCACGCTTGGTCAAGTCTGCTGTGAATTTGAAGTGCTGGACTTCGTTAAGAGAGGTGAATAGGACAGTGATGAGATACGAGGAGGCCCAAACCTTTTATGCGTTGTGGTGGCGGGCATGGGAAGGAGATGCTGACAATTCGGCTGAAGCTCAGAGAGTTTGTGCTTCTGTCTCACAAGCTGTGGTCCACCCAGATGTTTCCAGGAACAAAATAGTAGGAAATTGGGCATCTGGATATTTTTGTGATGTCTTCAATGTTACACTAGAGGGTAACTCTCTCCTCATCCTTGGTACTCTAGACAGATGTCTCTCCCTTTCTTTCTTCTTTCTTTCACCTCTATTGTAAGCAGCCCAGGGACTAAGTAACTTGCTCAGTCTTAAAACAATTTTCAGTTTCTCCACAGTTCAAATTCTTTACGGTTTCCCAACAGTGAAAGATCAAATGCATCTCCTTGATGGAAAAGACAGACAAAATTTCCACTTACTGCTGCTTGTTTGAAACTGGTCAAACTAGCATGAGTTTTGATCCTGAAATGGATGTATGAGTGAATGAAGGGGGGGGGGGGGGGGGGGGGGGGGGGGGGGGGGGGGGGGGGGGGGGGGGGGGGGGGGGGGGGGGGGGGGGG
>JAODJX010000043.1:9960157-9976402 GCA_026776945.1 Isichthys henryi
TAAGCTAAACTGAAAGTCAGAGTTTTTGGTTCGTTCCCCCCCCCCCCCCCACCCATTTTGGCTTTAAAACGCACACGCTTTATCTGCCATACGTTCTTTCTTCGTTTATTTGCTGTTGGTCCTTCTTTAATTTAATTCTTTAATCCTCCTTTAGTTGAATGTTTGATGCTAGCAAAGTGCTGCTTTTTTTTTTTTTTTTTACCTGCTTGAGCTCAGCAAATGCAAACCCATTAATAGATCAGAGATCTTCAGTGAGACGCGTAACACTTCCTCCAAACGAACCTTCTCTAAATATTAGAGCTTCTACCATCAGTTCCTAAAGTTAAAACTAAGAGCAACTTCTTGCACTTGCCACCCCCCATCGAGCCCATGTTGTTTTTTTTTTCTACTGTACGTTGCCACACGGGGAGTTTGTTTATCTTTGATACGATGTTAAGCAGAAAGTAACTGTGCGTGCAAGAAGTACCCATTCTGCCGTAGCGTGACTGTGGATTAGACAGTCACATTTATGTAGCATGTCGGCGTGAGGAGTCAATGTTAAGCGCAATGTCAGCACACATGTTTGATTGGGGGAAAGATTAGGGGACCTGCCTGGCCATGGGAGGACCTCAACATGAGGCAGCCAGTCCATAGACACGTGTGAACTGAGATTCATTGCTGAACATTGTACGGCGCCATCCATTATCGGTCCATGCCTCCTGGTTACGGCACCACTCCGAACGCAGCCATCCCTACGCTGGTGTTAACGGCAACCTACGCATGGGATGGTGAACCTGTAGTCTGGTTGATGCTAGTCATGGGATGACACGGGGTGGTGTAGAGAGTCTAATACCTGTGATCCTGCCTCGGTGTGGTCTGTTTTGCGCGACTGGAACCTTCATGACATGTGTGGGTGCCCTCACGTGCTCATTGGTTCCAACAACGTACGACTGTGACGTATGCATGCTGGGCAGTTGCACGATACAACCACCTGGCCTCATCTAATCTCACAATGTAACCTCTACCCAACTCCGTCAAGCTCTGGTAATACTGTCTACTGCGGCTAAGAGGCATCTTGTCTGGTAACTAGATGTGTGTGTGTGTGTGTGTGTATGTTATGATTTTTTTTTTTTTTAACCAAGTAGTGAGCTGGTGGTGAAATTTTAACACATCCATGGAATTGCTTGGGTGCCCCTGAGGAGAGGTTAGGGGACTGAAGTTCTTCTTCAAGATGTCCGTAATGTTTTAGGGAGCAGAAGAAATTCTTGCGAGTTTTAATAGGGTTGCTTAATTTGCATATGTTACACTTTCTGCCCAGATAAATACCTTCAAACATTTCCTTTGACTCCCTAAATCTTTCGCACAGTACTATATTTGTAGATAAGTCTTCAAAGAACTTGCAGTTACTCCAGACAGTCTGGTATGGATACCTTTTTATTTTCACTTTACAGTTCAGGTATTCAAAGAGAGATTTATAGCAGTCACATGTAAACAATGCGTCTGACCCCACTGATGTTTCAGTACTAGTTGTGAATAATTCTTTATGGGGACCATTTATCTTACAGCCATTTATGCAGTACAGGGCCACATTGAGCCCACAGCCCATTCCAGGAACCATGAGGTAGGGGGATCCCTGTCCAGCATGCTGGCCCATCTCAAGGGACACACAGTCACACATTAAGGATGATTTAGAGGGAGTGTTTCGGTATGCATGCTTTTGGACTGAGGGCTGAAACCGGAGGACCTTGTCGGGGGGGGGGGGGCACATGGCTTGGGGTGAGCACACAAACTCTGTGTACGCAGAGCAGAGGCAGCAAGGGGGCACCACTGCTCACCATGCCACCCAAACTCCATGGGCACATGACCATTTCTTGGTAATTCAATGATGCTTGTCGGATATATTGGCAATGATTTACATAACTGGTGCACATATGCATTGGCGGCATAAAGGTTAAAATGCATCAGGAATCTGTGCCTTAACGGCGCAAATGCTCATGAAATAATCATGCATTGTGTGCTATAGTGTTGTGAAATTATTGTACATTTGAACCTTTTTTTTTTTTTACCTTTTTACACAAATTCTTTATCTGATTACCCCCCCACGCCACCTAGTCATGTCTATTGAACGTTAACCTAGTTTTTTTTTTAAAGAAACATGGCACATTATCAGATGCGTTTCTGACGTGTGACTTGTGTAGTGTAGTTTCACACAGTTCCATGACTGAAACTGCTGCAGAAGCGGGGGGTTGTGGCTCATCGGATGGTTCATATTAGTGATGTCCGATTTCATAAATGAATCATTCATAAGAACCGGTCCTTTTCAGTGAATCAGTCAAACCAGTTCTTTAAATCTAAAAGAATTTAACTTGTATAAGTCAATTTAACAATGTACAGGTCAAAGTGTTAGATTCTAAAAATATTTGACACATCAGCATATAAACAAACATGGCAACCGCTAATTCACTTGCATTTGCTTTTCGTACACCGTCTGTACTACCCCTTTGCATTTTGTAATTTGTTGGATTTGTGCTGTGTGTGTGTGTCTGATCACATGATGGCCGTCTCTCAGTGACTCCCTGCTTGCTCATACTGGCTCATTCGGTCACTTGCTCTCAGGTTCGACTGATGTTTACTGAAAAAATTCAAAACAACGATTCATTTACAAATTGGACGTCACTGCTGAGTAACTTTGGCAATCCGCACGCTGGAGATATCAAGTAAAACCTAAAGGCTATTCTGCAAGGTAATAAACGATACAAAGATTCAATTTGTGATTTTTGGTGTTTTCCGTTAACATTTTAGACTATGCAGATTTTTTGTGGTTATGTGGTTTTTCATTTATATTTAAAACTCAAGTCTTTGCCCGATTTTTGTATTGATTAAGTATGTTACGATTGATGTACATTCACAAGTCTTTGATTAATGAAATGTTTCAATAAAACCACAATTTATTAATGGTTTCATTAAAAGTACTTCATCAGTTACAGGCTAGGACTACACGATATCAAGTGGCGATATGACGTATGTACATTAATTACCTGAGCTTTAGGTGACGGGGTGTAAACATTTTGAGAGGATCCCGGTTTTTCGGCGCTATACGAATGTTTACTTACGCCCACAATTTTGTAAGCAGATTAGTATTGAGAGACCTATTGCGATGCCCATAAATTATTAATCTGTATAAATTCAGCGTGTATCCTTATGTCTATTAAATTCAGTTAGCAGAGCACGCCACATGCTACTGTTGTGGTAAATCATGGAAGCGATAAGCTTGGCGAAGAAAGGAACAGCTCAACAGCCGGAACGTTTTTTTTAAAGGAGGAGATAATGTGGATAAACACGGTAAAGACATGTTGGCGGTGTGACGGCACTTTTTTCGCGGTTTAAAGTCTGACACGTGTATTAAACATAAGGATACACTGAATTTTATAGGTGACTAATGCTGGCACTAGACGTACGAAGATTCAGGATTGCAGCTGGTCCGGCGCTATGCCTGCTTTTCTCGTGAACCCTGAACCAAGTCTTAGGATGCTTCGCTTCTGTGCAGAAGGCCGTCTGTTCAAATCCTGGGGTCAGGAGAGTGGTTTCACCATTGAGCCCCTGAGCAAAGTACCTGATTAATGAATACAATGTAAAATGCACTCAAACAAGCTTGTTTGACTATAAGTTGGCAGACTAATTCCAGGTACCTGGACAGGCTGATTTCCTTAATTGTACTGCTGCATTCTTATTTGTTGTGATTTTTGCTTTTCTTTTATTTTTGTGCAGTGAAATGGGGGGAAAAGTGGCTTTTTTTCTTTTTTCTTCTCACAGCTGCACCTTTGGTTTAACCTGTAATTCAGTGGGTGCACTGAAGCAATCATTCATGAGCCAGGTGCCTTAAATCACAATTAGCAATCACTTAATGATTAACAATTGAGAATTTTCCAGATTCTGCTTTTTGCTTGAGTGACATTTCAGTGTAACTTGAGGCCCAGAAATCTGCATATATCCGCTCACTTTTTTTTTTTTTTTTAATTATTTAAAATTTAAACCCAGTGCATCCTTAGGAGCAGCCATGTTAGTTTTTAATGTTAAAAGAGTGATTGTCTTATGTAGAAATGTGTTTTTTTTTTTTCACCTTCTGGTGCTTTATTGCACTGAGGCATTTGTGTATAATAGGGGTAAGTGTGACAGGCAGGTCCAAAACTCTGCTGCCTGTGTTGGCATATTGGCAAGGGGGACTATTTTTGGGTCCTGCTGAAATGCAATACAGGTGAGAAGAGGAAGTGTTGTCGCCTTAAACATTCCACTCCTTCTGAATTACGCATTGTCTGTTGATTTCATTATAGGCACGGTAATGATGCTGGAGGAGGAAAGCCGAAATCCTGATTAAACAGTGTTATTTAAATATCAATGTCGCCTTCAAGATCCTCTTTATTTAGATAGTATTGTAAGTTTTTTTATGTATATTGCAGAATTGGAGTTGTATTAGCGATTTGTGAATATCATCTAAAAGCAGTTGTCTGTCTCTGCTTCTTTTTGTAAGCATATGGTTTGAAGTCCTTAATCCGTATCAAGCGGTGCCGTGTTTCCCTTTTTAAAAGGGCAATCAAATAACGGATAATAAAGCTTTCCAATTTTCTCTTTTATAAAGCGTGTGTTACACAACTTAGCCGAGGAAAGCGTTTCATCTCGCACAGACTGTTCACCAAAAACCACAAACTAAACCCAGAGAGAGAAACATCGAGCGTGGGCGGAGCGAAGGCCGGCAGCCTACGCAGCCCAGCAGACAAATAGTTTGGCTAGAATGTAGACGAGCAGTTGACGGTCTCTGCTGCAGACGGCCGCTACAGGAGCCGCACTCCCGGCCGGTTCTGCATCTCACATGGTTCCCGTTAACGTGGAGTGACTCCCCCGACCGACACAAGACTCGAGTAAGTCTCTCATCCGATGGCTTTATGCGTTATGGACGGAAGAACGGCGCCCGTTCTGCGTGCGCGTGCTTGTTTATGACACGGGCTTGTAGATTTAAGAGCGTGTGTGTGTGTGTGTTTATCTGAGAACTAGGTATTTACCATTCTTGCTGCTAGGACACCGAAGCTTTTGTTTCTTAAACATTCGCGCTAATGCTGAACGAGCGTGTCCGAAGGTTATTGTTGGATTTTTGTGTCGCGAGCTATGAACTTAATTTTTCCACTTTTTTTAATTTGTATTTTTTTAATGCACGATCTGACCTTTTCACGTGTTAATGTAGGCGAGTATTTTAAACGAAGTTTGGACGAGTCCAGCAAACATTAGTACCGATCGGCCTGTTTCATGTTTTTCGGTAGCACTGCAAGGCAGTTTACAGTTGAATCGCAGCATCGTCTTTTTAGGAATCGTGTCTAGCAGAGGACAGTCTGCGCGTAATAAGGAAGGTGCTTGTGCGACAGGTACTCGGAGGAAAACATGTTGCGCATGTGAGTTACTCAAACAGGCATGTCGCGACACTCCCCCCCCCCCCCTTTTTTATTTTTATAGAAACTAACTTTTAGAAGCTGAATCCAATTCCCCCAGCCCCTCCTCCTATTCAGTTCTTGTCATAATCCTGGATATCCGATGTAATGTACGGTAATACAGTACTGTGTGAAAGTCTTAGGCAGTCAAAGGAAATGTTTCACGTCATTAATCTGGGTGGTAGTTGTATATTTACTCAGGACAAAAAAAGAAATTCCGATTAACATTAGAACATATGCAGATTAAGAGTATCACCATAAACTGTCAGTTTCTGTTCTTCAAAATGTTATATTGATATGTAGTTCGATGGCTAGATGAACACCAGATTCCAAACCTCATGGACACCTCAGACCTTCCATGTATTTATTATTACTCCAGCTCTGAGTTACTCTGATAACCACTCGCAATAATACTGTTTTGAGTTATTCTAATAAAGATGACAGGTTTTTTTAAACATGAAATACTATATTCAAAGCCTGTATCTGTTTAATACTAGCAGGGACACAGACAAGGAAACAACAATTAACGTGACTCACGGCAAACATTACACAGTTACATTTACAATTAACACAAATACAAGAATACACATTAATTCGCACCACTTAGATAAGCACGGTACAAAGTGTCTGCAGCTGCTCTACCCCACGGCGTCGCATCAGCCATTTGTCCACTGCGGGTGGGGTCACCGCTCATACGACATCTTATTGCTGAAACGACGTCGATTTTACTTTTGATGTATGCAGCTACCTCTAGCTAAGAGGCAGGTAATTTTACGCCATCTGCTGTTGTATATTGACTTTTAAATTCTAGCCCTTGAAAATAAGGTGATCTCAATTTTTTTAGATGGTGTTTTTTTTACCAAAATACGTCTTACATTCACGCCAGTATATATAGGAAAACGACGGGCGTATCGTAACACCGCGGTTCACTTGTGCGTATTGAACCATCCGGGGTGCACCAAAACGGTTCAGTAATATGCTGTGTACTATTACACCCCTATTGTATATACATCCATCCATCTCCTAATTGCTTATCTTATTTGTATGGCGGTTCTTTGCGCTGTGAGAAATCACGGAGTGGAGATCTGCGTTGATGCTGGGAATACGACACCGGACGCCAGCTTTTACCTTCGTTAGTCTCGTTTTTCTTAATCAACAGGAAATGAAAATGTACAATGACCTCAACAAAACTGCACATGCCCTGACACTAACCTCCCTGTCCATGGGAACATGCCTCAAGACTACCCAGTTGACCTTACTTACTCCAATTAAGGTCAGCTGGGTGTCATTAAGTGAGGCACCTGATGCTGATCTGTAATCGATCCCCTTAGGAAGCCACAAGATCACCGAAAACCAGGCGGTGGCCTGCCGTCTGCCATCTCGCAGTGCAAACGTCCACTCCTGTAGGACAGCACCTAATAAATACAGGCGCGGTTCATTTAACGATCGAGTTCCGTTTTCATGACTAGCCTGTTGAGCGAATACGTTGGTGAGTCGCCACCCCTTACCTCTATTCTTACACTTGAAATATCAGTAATCAGCTGTAATATACATTACCTGTCTTTACAGTATACAAACCTAAGTAATCTAATTTTTATTTTTTTATCGTGAATAAAGGTCTAACGGAAACTCCAACTTCATTCATTTGTTTTAATTTGCGTAACTTTGTGTTTTCGCGCTCTGTAATATACATCAGCAAAAATTGTGCCAAAGAAATTGAGGGAACTGCAGGAACGAGACCTGAGACTGAGGGTGATTCAAGATGAGATGCCCGGAGCTGAGATGCTGCACTGTCGTTACAGCGATCCAAGTTCTTGTACAGCATACAAGACCGACTGGTCAGAGAGCTGGTCGTAACTCCGCGTAGTCATTAAATTGGCTATTGATTCAGGAGTGTCTGTATTTGGATACTGTGTTTTTTTTTTTTTTATTTCAAGAGTTTAAAATGAATAAAGCTCATGAAAATTGATAAAATGTTTAATGGGGGTGTGTTGCTGAGCTTTTCTATGAGCAGTAAAGGTGCCTTCAGTGTGTTGAGCTTTGCTGTTCAAGGATTTTCATAATCAGACTGAGCTGTTGGAAAATGGCAGGGCATGAGGAGACTAACCAACAACATTTCGTTTCCTGCTTGCTGCTGCTGTTGATTGATTTATTGATTTTGGGATCGTCGTCAGCTGGCTGGCCTTGGTTCAAATTTTATTGACAAACACTTAAAATTCCAGCCTACGTTTTCTTGTTTAGGAGGCTCCATTTTGGCCAGAACTTGGAAGAGTTTGAGCTGCTCCGCATTTCCATAGTGGGTTGGAATAATGAGTAGGTGATTAGGTCATTTTAGAAAAACCTTCACAACTGTTTGAATCTGGAAGAAATTTAGCCTAAATTTGATTATAAACAAGTGTAAAGCTCTTCATTCTGACACATTCACCATGAGGTCATTTTCTGCTTCCTCTGGCTTGTAGTAATATGATGCGATTCTTCAGGTAGGATTCAAGAAATGGTTAACACACGAGTAAGTCAAATGCCACGAAATGCTTTCTTATGCCAAAAAAGCCCTCTGAAATCTGTTATCTGCAGCACGCCTCAAGTGATGTCAGTCTCCGGTGAATGAGTGCATTTTCAACATTCTTCTGCTGACTAATATCCCTGCCCTCCTAGAAATGTCATACCTAGCAATGTTGGATTCCTGGAAGAAATGGATCTGTCTTTTACGATGTGAACACTTACTGTGTGCGTCAGACCGTTCAAGACATGTTAAGGTGATCTCTCGGTCACCGAGATTGGCCCATTTCAATCACATTTATCGTGGACCCAGATTGTAGGCTTCCCAGGCAGCCCGTGATATACGTTTGGTGTGTGAACTTGCCAGATAAAGTAAATAGTCCACTCCAAATATTGTCAAATGCTAGTTTTTAAGGTTTCCAGGTGGGCACATATTGTTTCTGTGGTGAAAAAAATATATTAAAGAAAAAAGGCTAAAGAATGATAAGATTTTCACTGAAAGCTGAGAAAGTAAGTTGTAGATTTTAAAGTTAAAAAATGGTGGTGCCCGTGATTTTGCTCTATTATAGAATTTTTTTTAAGCAGCGTAACATTCGTCTTTCTGTATAGGGCTATAATGTTTCAGATATTTAGGTGAGATCTCCATTCTACTCCGTGGTTGAGCAGTAGTGATGAGAGTTACGACATGGGTCAAAGGTACAGTTCAAATTGCATACGTGGCCCGAAATCTGAATCTCTCTTGACTGGCATGACTTGCAGAAACGTCTCGAAACACTTGCTGAACTGCCTTTGGCCGTGTGTGCCGTTCGCTGCGAAAGAAATCAAAAGGTCGGTTACACTTTGTGTATGAGTTGGAATTCTGAGGAGTGCTTTTCCTGACGCAGCCTGTAATAGGGTTTGCCTAGTAACTGTGTACGACGTTTTATTTTTGAAGAGCAGAATCAAGTCAGAAGCTCGTTGAAGTACCGTAAGCCGTAACGGACATTTATACAATTATGTGAGATTGATGACCTATTTTCAGACGATAATCTCTTCGTCCCGATTTAAATGTAAGATTATTCTCCAGAGTCGGCGTAAGTACAAACCTTTTAAGGCAGTGGTTCTCAAACTCGGTCCTCAGGACCCACTGCCCTGCTTCTTTTCCAGCTTTCCCTGCCCCTACACACTGCTGATTGACTAAACACACCTAATCCAGGTAATCAGAAGCTGAAAGACAGCTGGGACGTGTGTGTGTGTGTGTGTGTGTGTGTGTGGGGCAGGGATAGCTGGCAAATAAGCAGGGCAGTTGGGCCCAAGGAACTCGGGCTTAATGCATCGACCTTGCTCACCTGTCAGCTCCTCGTCGGAGGGTACCCACGGCCAATGGTAGAGGGCACACACTAGGAATTTGTTGCTGATGCTGTTTGTGCTTGCGTGGATGTATAAATCATGTATTTATATTTGGTTAATGTGCAATTTGCAAAAGTGGAGGAAAGTTGCCATGGTGCTCTTGGAGAAAATGAAAGCGTTAATGAAACCCTTTAACACTTAAAAAAAAAAAAAAAATAATAATAGAAAAAGTTAAAACTAGGGAAGTCTTCCACATAATGGATATTTAAGTTGTAAATTATACATTTGTATATATACACACAAACAAGTATTACATAATATTTGAGGACCGGTTAAATTCAGTTCCAGTGCTGGGAAAACATATACGCGAATGATTTCCTTCTCCTACCGTCGCTGTTGTTAATACATCCAGCTTCACAAGGCCTTTGTGTCGTGCTTTAAATATTAACTGCCCTGTTTTAGTCATTGATCGTGCCCCATAGCCTGCGGACCTTACATTTACCACACAGTTAAAAAGCTGGTTCTGTGTGTACATTAAAAATTCTCGTTTCGTGTCCTCTCTGACTGCGGTAAGGAACCTTTAATTAAATCATGGATATACTTTGGTGACGGACTTAAGCGTCGCATTTACTTTTTTTATGAGCTTAAAACTTTTAGGAAGTTGAAAGCAGTTGGAGAACGAAGTGTGTTTAAGCTTTGTGTGTAGTGACATTTAATATGCCCCGACAGGGATCCGTAAAGCCGTTTTTTTTTTTTTTTTTAAATTAAAAAATTTTTTTCGGCCCGCTCAAACACAGCCCCCACCCCCACGCCACGCCCCGGTTTCAAGCTGCTTGGGTCACGGACACTGAACCCTGCATCCGTCCGATCTGCGCGGCTGCTTGCGGCTGCTTGCGGCTTGTGCGGCGGCTCGCCGGAAAGCAGCTAGGCGCCGAGATCGCGTTATCTGCGCCATCAAGTCGGTATAGCGGATCGTAGCTCGCTTTTAACGGGAGGAGTGGTGGTTTTTAGGATGGGCGCGCCTTTTCCAGCCTCTCGGGATTAAATACACGTGAATCTGGGTTACCCGCCCCGATTTGGGTTGCGGTGTGCACTGTGTTTCCACACACCCACACGCGCACCAATATCCGGGGGATCCGCTACAAGGTTTCACTTTTTCCTCTGTCGCAATCGGTAGATCGGTCGCCTTGCCTGTTACTTTGACGGCGTTTAGGCTTGTACTGATAAACAATGGCAGTAATACTAGCGGGATTTAAAGTTGCTTATAAATACTGAACGAGAGTAAGTGTTCAACTCGGCTCGCCGCTGCGGTGACGGCTGGAACGTGAAGCGTTTGAATGTCTGCGGTCAGAGAAGATGGTGATCGCCTTACGATCAAACCGATGAACTCCTCGGAGCCTTCGTCTCTACCATTAGAAACAGAACGGCTCCAAAGTACTACCAAGCATAACTGCTTGTGCAAATACTACTGTCGCGGTAAGACGTTCTCGAACGTTCAGTCTTGTGTCTCTCTAATGTGGTTCATGAGTGGCTCGATTTATTCGTTAGATTTTTCAAGATTATCTATATATTGAAAGGCATGTTTTGGCTGGGCTTGAAGGCATTGAAGATTGTAGTTAATTGATCGGGTGTTGAACTTTTTTTTTTTTTTTAAACGTGCCATATATACTAGAAGCAGAGACATTTTGACAAATATTTCAGAAATATATTGGATTTTATACCTCTCATCTTGCCTATATACCGGAGTCTCATTAAGAAGTAAGAGTGAAGTTTGGTGCCACGCTTGTAACAAAAAACCCAAACTAACCAATTTCTTTTGCTTTTTAGGGAATAAGATTCCATCCTGAGAAGTGGCGAAATGAAGTGAAAGTAGGTTGAAATAAGCATTACGTGATACTGGAGTGGGTTAAGCTTTGTGGTGACTGAAGCTCTTGTTTAGTCGAGAGAGACTGGCCTGTCCAGGTATTCAAACCAATGTCCTTGATACAAAACAAGCACTTCCTGGGCAGGACTGTGTGCACCGTATGCCAACCAAGACGCACCTGCTCTCCCGCTGTCTCTCATTGCCCTCCGTGTTGAACTCAGCCTGAGACTGACATGAGCGGACTGGATCAGTGGCCCGAGAAAGATGTGACCACGTGGCTTAAGGAGCAAGGCTTGGTGGAGTACTCCGAGCTGAACCTGAACGGTTACAAACTCCTGCGTCTCGAGAAAGTGGACTTCCTCAAACCTCCTCTGTCGCTCGTCACGTCCGATAGTGGGCAACAGCTCCTGGACATGATCGAGACCCTGAAAATCGAGCATCACATCGAGGCTCACAAAAATGGGCACGCCAACGGGCACGCTGTGCCGCTGGGCGGCAAGGCCAGGGGGAACGGCACCATCAACGGCTTCCGCAAGGAGATGGTGCAGATCACCATGCCGGAACCTGAGAGGACACAATACCCCGTGGAATGGGCCAAGACGGGCATGGCCTTCGGGTACGCACTCTGCTGCTTCGTCTTCACCACGGTCATGATCTCGGTGGTCCATGAACGCGTTCCTGCCAAGGAGAGCACCCCTCCGCTGCCGGACAAGTTTTTCGACCTGTTTAACAGGGTCGAATGGGCGTTCTCCATCTGCGAGATCAATGGGATGGTGCTGGTCGGCTTGTGGTTCCTGCAGTGGCTGCTCCTCAAACACAAGTACGTACGTCGCCATGAACGTCATGCCAGTGAGGGTTAGGGGGCCATTACTAGCCAATGGTTGTCAGGAGCACAGAGAACCATTTGTCCCCCAAATAAGTCCCTCATCTGTTCCCCTCTAGATCCATCGTCGGCCGGAGATTCTTCTTCATCGTCGGCACGCTCTACCTGTACAGATGCATCACCATGTATATCACTACTTTACCCGTACCAGGAATGCATTTCAAATGTTCTCCTAAGGTATGACGTCGTTATTTCTATACTCATTTGATCTCCATGGTCACCCTGGTCATTTAGCTAACCTAAAGCTAGCAGCTAGAAGTTGCATTTTGGTGTTCATGGTCAAGTCACAGTTTATATGAATGTTCAGTTTGAATGCAGAAGTGGTAACCGGCCTCCTTGTGGCCTGGAGTTTGGTTGTCCATGCTGATATAATTGCATTTCACAATTGCATGTTTCAAAGCATACATTAATCCTTTCGTTATGTAATTGTTCTGAGCCTGAAGATGATTTTTGCTTGTTTTAGCCTTTTGTGTGGTTACTGTAGAACCAAAGTTAATTTTACTTATGGAAGTAAGGCATTTATGACTCCCCATGTTTATCAGTGTGCATTGTTGTTATGCCTCTTATGTAAGACATTTAACGTACATGAACTATAACTTAAAATGTACTGAAGACCCAAAGATTTCCATCTGTCGCTTGAGCCTGCTGGATCTAGGTTCGTTCTAATGTGACAACAGGAGTGTGTGCTCAGTCTGTCTGTAATACTGTGACCTTAGTGTTCAGCGTTCCCGTGATTTGCAGCCATCTGTCAGTTATATGACTTGTCTTTTTCCTTTAATGCAGTCCTGTGTATGGGTCTAACAGTAGTAAGGGTTTCATCCCCACGAGGTTCTGACGCAGAGCCGTTATATTAAGCGTATCACTAATGAGATGGTTTTGTGGCAGTCGCCTCTTTCCTCCTTGTTCTGCGTTCCAGCATCACAAACTGTGGAAGCTCCAAGACATGAGCGCTTATGGTTTTTTCTATTCCGTTTCTGCTCCAGAACATAAAACCGTTCCCTTGAATCACTGTTCAGGAACGCGCGCGGGAGGGGGGCGGGGGTTAGTGGTGCTTGTAGAGTATGCCCACTTTGCTTGAATGATTCCTTTCCCCTTGGGGAGGGATGGGTTGTGGGTGGGGGTTGGGGGACATGGATTCAGAGAGACAAATATAAAGTGCTAATGACGTCCGCCTGTTGGGTCATAAAAGTAGAAGAATTTAGCGATGTTCTCTGACAAAGTGGTATCATCAGTTTCAAGCGATACAGTTGCTGCTTGGACTTGCTGTTTCCCCGGCTCTCTCAAGCTGTATAACACGTGAATAGTGATGCCGCCATCTTGACGCATTCCTTTGCCGCCGTGCTGATTGAGTCACAAGGCGGGGTGTGTTCGCTGGCCATGTTCATGTTACACGTGACGCCAGTTTGCACACAGGCTTGCTCCGATATCGCAATTTAAAAATTTTTGTTCCCCGGCTTCAGTTTGTCATCAAAGATTGCAAACACACACACACACACACACTGATGTGTGAATTTACCCTCGCCTTTGATTAATTCTTGAAACTGAACTTTTAACCTAGCAGTGTCATGGTTAAAGCGATCTAGTGGTGGGTTACCTATGCATGAGAGAGAGAGAAATTTATTCATCATTAGTGTGTGTGTGTGTGTGTGTGTGTGTGTGTGTGTGTATTATAGTCAGCACCTGAAATATGACACTTCCTTCTGTCTGCTTTCTGACCCTGTGTGTTTATAATCATTACATTGTGGGGACCGTATGATAAATGATAATATGATAACCTGTAACTATGCACCTTGCAGGGACTCTCTGTACCAAGGGGAAACTCGATTTCATAATTTCATGACTGCAATCGAAAAATTAAAAATGCCAATAGTGTTTTGTTTTGGTTTCTTATGTTTTAAGGTTTGGACTGGGTAGGCATTAGGGTTAGGGTTTTTCCCATAGAAATGAATGGACGTCCCCAGAAAAGATATAAATACGTGTGTGTGTGTGTGTGTGTGTTTTCCACCCCTCTTTGTCAGAATTCCTGACATGCCAGTTTAATATTTCAGCCAGAGCTCGCGGCCATCCGCTCCCCAGCTGTCGGCCTAATTGGGACGCCACGCATTTCTTTTGCAGCTGTTTGGGGACTGGGAATCCCAGATGCGGCGGGTGATGAAGATGATTGCGGGCGGCGGGCTGTCCATCACAGGCTCCCACACCCTGTGTGGGGACTACCTATACAGTGGCCACACTGTCATGTTAACACTCACCTATCTCTTTATCAAAGAGTGTAAGTATCATAGTTCCCATGTGACCTTAATGTTTCAGACTGGAGCAGCCTTCTGTGTAATTTGAATGCTGCCGACTCAGCAGTGACACCTTGTGGTCATGTTGCAACCTGCACAACACCCTTTGGCAGAAGTGTACATAATTGTCTGAATAAACATTGTAAGACAGTTTTGGTAAAGCTTGCCACATTGACTTGTTGTGTCCATATGCATCTTAGATTCTCCTAAAAGATTCTGGTGGTACCATTGGATCTGCTGGACTCTCAGTGTTGTGGGAATTTTCTGCATTCTTCTCGCGCATGACCACTACACTGTGGATGTGGTGGTAGCATATTACATCACTACACGTCTGTTCTGGTGGTATCACACCATGGCCAATCAGGAAGTAAGTCTCGCTGTCACGTGTGCTTGAGCCTTATCTCAGACTGCGTGGTTTTTTGTGTAATTTCCTCCACCAATGACCACACAATTTAGCAAATGTGCCAAGGGCCTTATGCAAGTTCTCATGACCTTTCTGAATAAGTTGCAGCATATGCAGATGATTAATCTTGAGATTATCAAAGGTTTGCAGAAAAATGTTTGGTGTTCTCAGGTCTTAAATTCTTTTGAGTGCTGTCATGACACGAGTTTAACCTTGAAGTTCAGATTAGTCAAAATAGTAATTATTGGATTCTTTTTTTTTTCTGTGAAATGCGTAAATAATGTGACTTCGTATGAATAGGCAAACTGAATTGTAATCAGAATTGCTAGCACGTAGCTGTTTGATCATTCAGATGTTGGTCTGTAGTTGGTTACATCACATTGTAACTGTAGTAAATCACCTTTATACTCCAGCGGTAGATCCAGTGTCAAGCCGAAGTAGCCATCAATTCACATTGCAACAGGACAAAATTTGCTTGCAGCTTAGTTACAGTATCGGCAACACAAAGATTTACTACCAATTAAATAGAAAGAGTGCCTATGTGTTTGCGTGGACTTGCATATCTTCATTGTGTCCCCACAATGTGGTGAAAACCTATTTTGACCTTGTGGGGATATTTTTTTCCGGTCCCCACAAGGGGTAATTTAGAGTTCTAAAAAACTCTGACTGCAATCAAAGAAGTAAAAATGCCAAATGTTGCATTTTGTTTGGTTACTTATGGTTAAGGTTAGGGCTGAATGGGGGTAGAGGATGTCATAGTTGGGAGTAGGGTTGTGCCCATAGAAAATTAAGTGCCTGTAAAGAGAGATGCTGTGCTGTGCTGTGCTGTAACGCAGGCTTAGATTCCTGCTTGCACTCTGTCACAGCAAATGAACTGGGGGTGGGGGGCATTGGAGCACAAATTATGGAGTTGGGGAAACCCTGCATATCCTATAATGTATTACTGGACTTCCCCATACGGAAAAATAAAATGCTGTGTCCTGTATTAATCCAAGAAAATACCCCCCCGCCATCTGTTCTACTGGTTCAGGACATTTTTGTACAACGTAAACTGGTTCACGATGTAGCAAATAACGCTTCTCATATTCCATCGGAGTGTTGTGTGTGGGGGGTCTCTCCTGACTCTATTACTCTGTCTATACAGGTGTTGAAGAAAACATCGATGGGCAACTTTTTCTCACATGTTTGGTGGTACCGCTTCTTCCAGTACCTGGAGGAGAACGTGCGTGGCATCGTGCCCCGAAAGTACCATCTGCCCATCTCCTGGCACCAGCTGCCGTGGAGCCACGTGAAGTACAGCAGAGTGGAAACGCAATGACTGTCGCTCGGGACTGTTGTGCTCCATCCCGGCCGCCCGCCGCCCCCCCCCCGGGGGGGGGGGCGGGGGCGCGCCCCAGTGCTGGTGGAGATTGGTTAAAAATGGAATACAGCATTTTATTTTTCACTACAGGATAGGTGACAACTTTAACACTAATGTAAAAAAAAGAATAAAAATCTAGCAACAAACCACACTGTCTGTTACGCCC
>JAODJX010000043.1:10007836-10032061 GCA_026776945.1 Isichthys henryi
ACTTCACAGGGGCCACAGTAGGGGCATGGATACCCTGGCAGATTCAGGGGGCCCAGCACTTCACAGGGGTCACAGTAGGGACATGGATACCCTGGCAGATTCAGGGGGCCCAGCACTTCACAGGGGCCCTTGATTGTGTAAAATTGCAAAATTATTAATTTGGTGGGGAAGGATAAGGTGACATTTGGTAAAAATTTCTGAGCTGCACCCCAGCTGAAGACTGAACACATATATATCTTAATATATATGTATATATATATATATATCTTAATCTTGAAAAAAATAATAGTCTTCTGTAAAATCTGTCAGTCTTGCATTTGCAGTCCAAGGAAAATGAAAGTACATCTTACGTTCTTCTAAGAAGCGAAAATGACAGACCCTGAGTTTAGACCATTCAGCCTGTCATCGTGTTTTCGTCACCGTAGCCATTTTTATAACTCCGTTAATGTGGTTTATGTACTCCGGAGCAAATCTGACAGGCATTATGGCCTGTGACCGGAGCATTAACATGTAAAAACACATGCTTAAAACTCTGGTAGAAAAATGACATGAAGTGGCTACTTCAGAGAGTTTCCAATGAGAGAGCGCCTAGTGACTTAGTCTTTCTGTTTTCTATCATAAAAGGTCTAATTCGATGTCAAATTACAATGGCAAAAATACATTGAAGAATACAATCTTCAAACAATTTCTGTTGCATCCTTTATGTTAGGTTGTAATTATCCATGCCCTGCAGAAATTCCATTTATTTAAAGGCTTGTGGGGGGGGTGCCAATATGAAGAGAGCTTTCCAGAATGTTTCCTCTAGCGCTCGCCCGACCACTCATGAAGACAGGCGGAATGACAACACTGTGGGCTGACCGCCGGGGCAGAGTCAAGACGTTCCGAAGTTAAACAATTCATGACATTCTCACCGGCTGCCCATGACTATTATTAGCGGCGGACACCTCTCTCCACGGGGACGCTAGAAAAACAGCGGCCGGGCCGGGCCGCGCTAAGCGAACCCGATCGCCCCCATGGCTCCTTAGCGAGAGGGACCTTCCAAATAGGTAAGGTCTCCATTCTCAAAAAAAACACGCTGTCCCGGGAAGTAATCGTCACCTAGACGCGGATAGGGGTTACGAGGAGGTCACTGCGAGGGCTACAAAGACACAATACACTGAAACACTCGGTCAGTAGCTATTCGATTTATCGGAGAATATTCGCGTTTTTCTCATTTTCCTTACATTGCTTTATTTGACAATGACAAGGAATTGTTACTTATTATAATCACAGGTGATTTTTAGCCCTATTTTAAGGGAGTTTCAGAAACCCGAGTTTTTAAAATCCACTTGCCGATTAGTCGTCTTTCCGTACGGATTTCATACAAATTTTATCATCAAATTCTCACCAGCTTGCCTACCCTACTAGGGACCGAACACAGGGTCAAATCGTAAAATTGCCTTTTATTATAATTGTGGTGAGGATTATTGCTACTTTTTATTGTTATTGGGTTATTCTTACTAGATTGTGTGTCTGAATGTAACTGCCCCTGTGACAGACTGTCATCCAGACCTCAGTGTCCCCTGTGCTTTTTCTGATAGGCGTCAGCCCCTCCCCCGCCCCCAAAAACACTGTCCTGCATCAATGACCAGATGATAATTAGATAATTATTTTTAATTAGAGCCAACTCAGGTTTATCTTGATGGACGATTTATTTTTCAGTTTACAACTATTAATTGCTGCATTAAGATCAGTTTACTTAGCATACCTACCATATGTAACAACAATTTTAAATCATAAATTAAAAAAATACCCGCTGTAATGCTTTTAAATGCAATGAACATTACTTAATATGCTGTTTAGCAGCAGCTAAACATGGAATAATATTATGTATGGGGGAACCCATAAGAAAGGTTACATCATGAGTATTTGGCAAATGTTTTAAATGTTAAAATTAATACTGAATCCTGATGTAATAGGCCGCAGCCTGCAGGCCTCCCTTCATCGCGCCCCTAGACCAGCAGCTTCGGCATTTACACTCCAGCTGAGCCATCGCTGTTGCCGCACACGCCAGCGGGAAGCCGGCTTTGGCACCGCCGAGGTGTGACATCGGAAGCTGCCCCGGATGAAGCCACCGGCTGGGCAGATGCGCGTTAACGAGCGGTCGTGCTGGGTCAGAGCTGAGACCCGGATCGTCATCAGGGAGGGAGGGATGTGTCATGTTCTTTTGGCTGTGAGACGGTGCGATCTGCAGTGCTGCTGGCTCGCGGCCCCGGAAGGCAGCCTCCTACCTGGAGATTCACAGGCCTGCCTCGCCCTGTCCCATCCAAGCTAAGTTTTCTCCCATCTGCCTCTAGCCCCGATCTTTTTGTCATCAGGAACAGAAATCCCAGCATCCCATTTGTTTTGGGACCCTGCTAGAGGCACTGATGTAGTATTTATAGGGTTTCAACACTGTCTTGTTCATGTGAGACATACTGCTCTACCATGTGACTCTTATTCGTGGTCCTTTCCTCTCCTTTTGGACCCAAACATCCAACAGGGTGATTCAGGGGTGATTCTAGGATGTTTTAAGGGGGTGGGAATAAGACGGGCCATAATTCATACAGTGGGGGCAGCCTTATCATTAGCCAATGATATGTTTTCAACTGGTGAGTGACAGGAAGGGAGCACTCCAGGGGCCAATCAGCTTTCAGCTGGGGCCTTTGTCCCTGTGGCCCCGCCCCTCTATGTGCCCATGACCCAATGGCCCCATAAATGGACTCCAGTAGCCCCCACTCTGCGTGCCTTTGGGCCACAATTCATACACGGCTTGAAAGAAACAGACATGCCCATGTTTTGATGGCTCTCAAGTAGCTAACACATGGTCCACCCAGAAGAGTATTATGTCACGTGAGAAGCCGGTTTGCTCTCAATTAAAGCCCAGTGCATTAGGAGATCAAGGGTCCCCATCAGAGAGAATCACTAAATACCTTCCAGTTCTGAATTTCTCTTTGTTTGAAATAACGAGGTTCGCAGCTGTGATAAATAATTTATAACCCGCTTGATGTTAAATGGAGATAAGATTTATGGCCTTTACTGATGAGGCACCGTATCAAATGTCACGTAATGCTAAAAAAGAACAGCGAATGTGTGTAATCCGCGGCACATTCTCTGTGAGCTTCGGCTCGCGGACAAGCTAGTAATCGCAGGACATGTATCCGTCTTACCTCCCATGATTCGCACTGCGATAAAATCTGCTCAAAAAACAACTAGAGGAACGTGCACAGTTTCATAAAATGTGATATCAAGGTTTGTTTTTCTTTCTCTTTTTTAAAAAGCCCTATTCTGTTTTATCACACCTGCTCTTAGGGTGTTATTCGGCAACAGCTAGACATGGGAGTTTGCTGTCATTGCTACCAGGGTGTATTAAAATCCCTCTTCTAAGTTTATTCCTGTTCCAGTGACTTTAGTCTATCTACTTCTTTTCTTACACACCCCTTAAATGTCTTTTTTTTCCATTTAATCAGTTTGCATTTAATAGGTTTTTCCTTCATACTTTAAACAAATGAAATATTTATTGCTGCAATATTTCTAAAATAATACATGTTATACATTTGAATAAATATCTAAATGTATTTATTTAGGTAATAAATGATGTACATTTAAGAATTATCTTTAAGATTTCTATCTTTCTAAAATGTGCTGGCAGAAAATGAGTGTGCGAGTTTACAGTATCCGTAAAAACATAAGATTTTAAGTTAAACTGGGATATATGTATATATATATATATATATATATATATATATATCTCCTGTCTACTCAGTCAGTCTAATCAGGAGTTATACTGGATCTGCAACAGCCCAGAGACAATGAGGAACGGTGATGGAATAAGCTAATTTCTCACAATATCCATCATTAGGTGAATCACAGGGCCAAAAAACGCATTAACACGCCAATTACGTGCTGCAGAGCTCATCAAATCACCAGTTAGCCATTTCACCTTTTTTTTTAAATTTCTGCTTTCATTTTTGCACCAATTCAAAAAGGTCCTTTGAACACCCCGCAGCCCATTAACACATAAGCCCGGTGAAAATGCCCCTTTTCTGTCTTTTTTTAAGCTGGCAAATTACTTGAAATAGAAGAGAAAGCAGCTGAAGCATCAAATCGGAGAATATGAGCTTCTGTTGAGAAGAAGCACGAGAAGAGCAGCTTGTGCCGAGTGTGTCGCACAACTGGGAAACGAAGACGTGGAAAAGCCAGCTCTGCCTTATTATAAATAAGCAAAAAAAATTATCTTTGACAGTCACAAGAATCAAGCGCAAAATTACACCTCAAACTAAAAACTCTGAATAATCAGCAGTTCATTCAAGAAATATGTTTACAAGTGGCATATTTTTATGCATACAAATGGCATCTTATTTGCGGCCTGGGAATTATAAAATCTTTTAGTTATGCCAGGTCAATGCAGAGGATTTTCCCCTCCATTTGTGAACAAGCCCTTTGGTGTTTGAGAATGAGGACGAGGCACCATTCAGTCATTCAGCAGCACCTGAAAGTTCGCGTGGCACCTGAGCGGCTACCGACCTGCAGTTACCGTTTCTGTTTTTTACATTTTAAAATAAGAGCTGCGGATGAGACCGAGTCCGTCCTTGGAGAGGATTTCTGCTGGAAGAGCACGAGGAATAAACAGTATTGATCTTGAAAAATGCTGTCTGCACTTGGACACCCTCTTCGGTTTCGACTAGGGGGGGGCAAGCGTTACAGGAAGAGGATGACTAATGTCTACCCAGGCTCTCCTGTAAACTGATCCCCCCACTGGAAATTCGTGGGGGCAATTGTTTATTCTGATGCGATGCTTGGTAATGCTTGCATTTTGTGAATTACCCCGGTCTCTCTTGGTAACTGAAGATACTGCTGGCGCCAAACACATTCTTTACGCAGGACCAGGACGGAGCATGAATTACATTCACATTTGCCCAGCGTGACACAGGTAATGTGCTGGAAAAAGCCGATTACGGAAACACGGTGAATCCCTTTGCATACAGGCAACAAACAGAGGCAACAATGAAATGTTATGCATTTTCTTTTACCTGGTTTTAAATGGACTTTAAAAAATACTGTGCTTCTTTTGAGGTTACAAGCGCTACTCTCAACACAGCGTGACCACAGACAGGGAATTATAGTGTGTTGCACAATGAGGCTAGATTTTTAAGATGTCGTCTCATTCACGTCCTGAGTTAAACAGCACTGGTCACTGGACTTCATGACCACAAGAATCACTGCCGAACACAAAAATCAGATTAATAGCTATGCAAAGAATACCAGAATGGCAACCATCCACAGAGTGAGTCATGCAATTTAGAGTATCATAGTATTAATGGCCTGGTATCCCCAGCCTTGGGCCCTGTGCTTGCTGGGACAGCCCCCCCTCCCCGCCCCCCGCGACCTTGAACAGGATAAGCGGTTGGAAGATGGATGGATGGATAATATTAATGGACTAGCATCCGGTCCAGGGTGTGCCCCCGCCTTCTGCCTGGGATATGCTGCCCCCCCCCCCCCACCAAATCCGCTACTGAAAATGTAGTTGGAAGTTGGATGGCAGGATTATGTATAACAAGTAATAAAATGTGAGCTGTGTTCCAAAGAAGGTTTTTATGAAAGAGTAAGAAAGGGTCTTGCAGTTCACTGAATGAAATACAGAGACACCCCCCCCCCCCCCGCAAGCTCTAGACCATCAGCACTATCTTGCAGCTAAACTTACCACTAAGCACTGTCAGGTCCAATCATATTACTCTGCGCTGAAACCAGAATGCAGATCCTCTGACCAGTTTCACTTCTAAAGAAATGTCCATACATTTTCTTCTTCTGCTCCAGAATGGACGACACATCGCATACATCCAGCTGTTTGGCAGACTGCTATTTCCCTGGGTACAAACAGTGATTAACCATGTTATCTGTTTAGTAATACTGCTCACTCTTTACAAACAAAATACTCACTGATTGATACTTCAAGGGTGCAACGTACTTCCTCTCCTGAGGTTTAAACATATTTGATTCAAAGTCCAATTACCATTTTCTGCTGAATCTCATTAATGTGGATTCTTATACATTTATTTACTCATATAAATTGTTTAATGGTCTGAGTGTAAGAGCTATACTGCAGCTGAAGGCGTGTACTTCCTGTCTATCCAGACAAATGCTGCAATTACACTTTAATCTAGTTTTATACTTGATGTGCACTTTGTCATAATATTTTATCTGTAATGATGGTGGGTTTCTCCATAGACTATTGTGTTTGTGTCCAAACTAGCTTGGCAGTTGCATGAATGGTTTGGACTTTTGTGAATGTTCTTGGGATCACAAATGCCATTCACGCTCTGGGTCTGTGAAGCCTGCTCACTGCCATTGAAGCTTGAGACAGGAATAGACTGGAAGTTTTGCATCTGTGCATAATTAGAATATCCGCCACCGGTATTAGCAGTGCAAGTCACGGGCAATTCCACTTACCTGAGGGTAGGGCATTGATTAACAAGGCCACTCTTGACATTCAGGCTCTCTCCTGGAAAGTACACCAGATAAAAATATCCTGAGAAATACAATCCATCTCTACAGTATATATTACACAAAACCAATAATTTTATCCTCTACAGTAAACTATTAATCAGGTACTGCATTTTGCTAGTACATCTTACCGCAACTGCTGAAATACTGAAACTACTACTAATTGTTATTATTATAACACCAATAATAATAATAATAATAATAATAAAGAGGAAGAAGAGTAAATAAAATATTAAAGCAAGCATGTGCTAGTGTATAAAACTAAACCTGAATAAATCTTGTTTGCGACACGCTGTATTTACCCAAGATGATTTTTTTGGGTTTCTATTTCAGTTAATCTTTCTGGACATCAGGCAACTCTTGTAATAAATCCTGTTACTGGAATTAAGCAATGTGGTAACAAAAAAGCCTGTACGCCGTATAATATGTACGAGAAACCAAAACAACAAAGTTTACCGATTAATTTTGCATTCTCTGATTCATTTTGTGATTTAAATAAGAATGGTTAAAAAAACTCAATAGACATGCCGTTATATTGAGGGTAGTGAATATGTACTCTGTCCATATTCCGACGGTATTGTCCGTGGGATAGCACAGTGCCCCATAAAACCAGCAAGCATAATGCATAATCTAGTTTAAGCCATATGCGCCCCTGTGTAGGACAAGGGGGTGTAGAAAATTAATGAAAAGGCATATCGTGCACGTCTAACTGAAGACGCAACGTTCCCGAAAACCACATGAGATTCACGATATAAATACGGAGCCTGCAAACAAACAGGAGCGCGACCCCAATGAAGGTACCGGCCCATGCCGCCTATAAGAACTGGATCAGGTTACACCGGCCCTACGTCAGCCTCTGGATCACATGGTGTTTGCTGCTATTTCAGGCATTAAGTCTTGGGTCAAAAGTTTTTATTATTTTTTTTCTTGGCTTTTTTTCCCCCGTGCTTTAGAAAACACGCTGGATGCCGGCTGCGATTCGCGCTCCCATTGCGCTCCATCATAAAGTGACCGAGCCTCTTGGAGGAGGGATAACTATCTCTAATTGGCTTCGGCGGATGACCGTCGGCTCCCACGGGTGTGAGGATCAGCACTGGGCGCACCAACGCCGGCTGCTTTAAACGTTATTCCCGGGTTCACCTCCTCCGCCTATTCAGCAGTAAGTAGAGCCCCGGCACAGCGCCCATCTGTGCGGACTCTTCGACTCGTAAACGCAGGAGGCTCCTGGATCTCCAGCGTCGCCAGCTCGCCCGTGATCCGGCTTGCGGGGGGGTGGGTGGAGAAAAAGTTTGAGCTGAAACTCAATGAAAATGAGTGATCTACAGGGGGAATTCAGCAAGCTCCTTGTGCTGAAGGATGAGAGGATAAAGGACATGGAGAGACGCCTCGCCGAGAAAGAAGAGGAGGTCCATGAACTGAAAAGAAAGCTGCACAAATGTCAGTCGGTGCTGCCGAGCGCTCAGATCATCGGACCCAGGACCAGACGAGCGCAAGGAATTTCGGCGGAACCACAGACATATAGGTCATTCCAAGATCTAACCAGCCAAGCCTTTCGGAAACACGCTAAATCTGACAGGTAAATCATTTCTTCAGCTTAAACATCCGGCAGTAAATTTATGACTGATATAGACCGAGTATTTTGGGGGCAGCAGCATTAAGATTTTAATGCATATTTGTTAGCATGCATCTGGGCAGAGAGACATTAACGTGGCATGAAAAGTACTTTCCGACTTCCACATTCAGGCTTTTTGAAATGTCACCGGCTTGCACTTTCGCTCAGAATTGCTATAGGGGTTTCGAGAGGGGAAAAATAACACGAGGCACTGGAGTTTAATTGATCGTATCCATTATTGAATTCCCGGGGGAAATTGAGTACAGGAAGTACAAGGCTTTATTGGCTCTTAGTGGAAGGATGCTGAGAGCCGAAATGCATGTTTAGGGATATTTAATACACCATTAGAAAACGCTCGTGTGCCCACATGTTTCCATCGCTTTCTTTGCACTCTGTCTCCTCTCTTGTTTTCAAAGCGCTTATGGATGTTTTTTTTTGCCAATCTGTAATACCGGCGTGTCAGAAAGTCTCATTAAAACTATAGAAAATCAGCCTTCATAGACAACTCTCATTGCCTGCATTGATATCGTAGAATGTTACCATAGAGATGGGAAGTATTACATCAAAATGAGCTGATTATGTATTTCTCCTGTGTCTTAATGCACTAATAAAATCATCATATTCATGATGAAATTGTTTCACTGTAAGTACATTTTGTGTAGATTCCTGTTTGCCTGCTTGGGTGAGAATAAGGAGTCAGGTTAATTTATTTCGTATGGGAAATGTGTTCTGCACATAAATAGTAACGACTATGTCTTTACTGCTTTTTCAATGTGCTTTGGCCAGGATGGACATAAATAAGATCTGCCGTCATTGTCTTTCTGTAGTTAAATTTTGACTATATATGGTGTTCAGGTATAAATAAACACAGACAATGCGCGATAATCCAGGCGATGGGACGAAGTACAGGCTTTAAGATTGATTAGCAACATTTATCGCCGATCACTATAGATAATTTCAAACCGGTCAGGGACCGTGTTTAAAGGAACCTTTTAATATAAAGACATATACTTTTGACAGTCAGTTAACTAATATCCTCTCCGCTTTATTACCATAAACAAGTAATCACCGACAACCTACCTTCTTAGCAGAGGGAGGTCGCACGTTTAAATTAGTGCCACTGCAAGTATAACCCTAACACAGACATAAATTTAAGACCCACTGCTCTGCGATGTGACAATACTTAGTATTTCCAGGGATTAGATAATTACTGCTCAAAAGAGTTTGGGCCAATTGCTCTTATTATATTCATTCTACCTTTAACATCTAGCGGTTGAAAGTTGTAATTAATAAGTATTTCCTTTTTATTCAGCGGAATAATAACGGCCTTGTCAATAAGTGACTCTTTGAACATGAGCAAGGTAACGCTTAACGCAGAAAGTGAAGGACAGCTGACCGCTGTAGGTAATCAGTCATCCATTTTACTGTAGGGCATAATTAATCTTTGGTGTTTTAAACAGCTTCTCGAGTCTGGCAGTTCTAAGTATATGTTTTCTGCTTTTACATTCATTAACTGTTTCATGTTTGCAACCTGAAGATCAACAATGTTTTTTCCCCGAATTTTTTCCAAACCTTTGATATTTTCTTATAAACTGTTGTTGTTCAACACAACAAACACTTAAGGCGTGTTTATATCCAAGATATGATAAATATTCTGTCGATGAACAGACCCCCCATAATTATGCATTAGTTGAAACAGTTACACATCCCCGAACGGCAAAACAACGATCGATCCATTCATATTGTAACCACAAGATGGCAGAAAAACTCTCTTCTCTTCTTCAGGTTCGTGTAACCGAATAGCTTGAATCTTGAAACTTTATCGGTTATATTTCAGACACATTAATATACGAAGTATTTGAGTCGTGTATTACAAATGTGGAAAGGTAAATTCTCACTCTGACAAGAGATTAGTGAAATTATATTTTTATGTTCGTTATTTATAATGAAATACATAAGTACAGTCTGAATAAAGATTTTGCCATTAATTTATGCACTATTAAGGTTAACATTAGTCGCGACGATTATGGCTCTTTACAATGATGCAGATCTCGCAAACATTCATTCACCTGGCTATCTAGCATAGTTTTTCAGTGAATATTAGGAGCCTTCATTTCAAGAGTGGATTTACACAGAAACAAATGGTGATGAGGCTAGGGCATGTAACACATATATTATATAATAATGTGTAACTTTTAATTTCTGTACTTTTGTATTACTGTTACTTTACATTACATTTATTTTATGCAGTAATCTCATGCCAGCAATTACACATCATAAAAATCAGATTACAAATTTCTGTTAATTTAAACAGATGTTATTCAATTATTTGTAAAACTCAGTATTGTCCAGAAAAAAAAGATTAGTATAAAACTAATCCTGTACAAAAAACATCATCTTATTCATTGCCTTCCTTTTATCAAAGCAAAGAAAAAAAAACAATGTTTCTTCATCACCTTGTGTCCTGAGGCAATGAAATAAACCCGATTATAGAAAGTTTATCAAATTGTTTCCTGAGGCGCTGGTAAGAACCTTCTCTTCCATACGGCCTAGGAATGGAACGTCAAGAAAGAAGTGATTGTTATGTCTTTGTCTTATGGTGAAAGCTAGAAGGCTGGTCTGGGTTTAGCACATTTATGAAAAAGTGCTTTAATAATCTTTTCTCCGAAGTGCTTTCCAGATGAGTAGTTATTCGTGGTGTCTGTTATGTAGATACCAGTGTAATTTAGTAGTATTTTAAGAAGTCATTTCCTTCGAGAGTCGAACAGTGTGCAATCATGGTAAACTTACTGCTGTACACACACACACACACACACGTAGGGTATACCTATCCTTATGGGGCCCGCTCATTCACTTCTATGGGAAAAATGCTAACGCTAACTATGACAACCTTACCGCCCACCCTGCCCTAACCATAACCATAAGTAAACAAGCAAAATACAAGAGTTTTTCCATTTTTAGTTTTTTCATAGCAGTCACTGATTTCTATAAAGTAGAGTTTTCCCTTATGGGGACCAGGAAACCGGTCCCCATAAGGGAAAAAAAAATGGATATTTATCACGTTATGGGGACATTGTGTCCTGATAAGGATAGGTATACCTGCTCACACACACACACACACACACACATACACAGAGTATCAAAATTAAATAGAAGTTCCAGGCATGTTAAATGGAAAACTGTTATTAAACAAACGGCAAAATGTTATATGAAATCATTTCTTCCTTCAAGCTCAGTTTCTGGCGTGAAAATCGTCTGCAGAAGGTACTGTTTTCAGAACATATTTTTCTGTGGTTTAGAGAGAAAAAAAGTAAAAATAAACTTAAAGGCAATTGTTGCAGTGTCACTGGAGATGACAGACGAATTAAACAAAGGGGACTCGGCACTGTCCAAGCCCGTGTGAAAGGCAACCAGAAGGGGTTTGAGCAGACAATGTGTCAGGCCCTCCTGTTTCTTCCAAAAAAATAAATCATAATTGGCAAGCTTCTTCAAGCGCACTTCAGAATGGAAAGTGCATGATCTTGATCTGGCAGATAAAAGGCCACCAGTGTCCCTTCCTGTTGTACAGAACTGAGACCCAGTTCTACGGTCCACACGTTCACTTTGATCTGGATTGCTACTGACTCTCTGCTATATTGGCACCATCTCATCAGACCTCCTTTAATTGAACTGAGCTGAATGTCTGAAACGGGAATGAAAATCAATCGCACATTATGAAAAGTCGTTGGTTTGTGTCGGAGATAGCCATCTGTATTACCTTTTTGTTTGCTCGTTATCAGATATATAATTTTTTCTGATTAAATGTATTGTTTTTGGGTAGCACAACAGCCATGATTTTTGCTTGATTTCGTTCATTGTCATATTTTCCCCCGAACTTTTGAACTATCATAAAATTATAGGGTTTAATACAGTACAGGTCACATATTATTGACCACAAGAGGGCGCTTATGATCTTTCATTTTTTTCCCTGTTGACGTTCTAATTGGTTTATACCGAAAAGTGTTTGAACCAATAGGCGACTATTCCTTTAAGAAAATACAACAATGGCATATATTTAGGGAAAATATTTACGCAGTTAATTTTAGTACTTTTTATTCATGCATTTTTCCTAGATGAAGGCAAGATGAAAGGGCAAGGGAAATGAATGAATGAATGAATGAATGTTGAAGTAATTTTGTATCCTTTAATCTACCTTTTTCCCTAAAACAAAATCAAATGATAAATTATTCACAATTCACAACCACTTAGATAAAAAACTGAAAAGATGTACATATACATGTCAGCCATGAGCATATATAAAAGATGTACATATATATGTACACACACACACCTTTGCATTACAAGTCTATAATAAATTATAATCCTGATGAACACTGTATGTTTTGCCATGTGTATTATGGTTTATTTCTGGTAAAGAAGAAAGAGCCTGGGTGAGATGAGTGAGATACTTTGGGATGTATTTGAACTTGCTGAAGCCCTGAAGCACTTGTGCATCACTGTGAAGCTGAGCAAATGCAGGCAAGACAGAACATACACGCCGACAGGACTGTAGTATTTTGCAGGTATTTTGTAGCAAAACTAAGGATGACATTTTGCAGAGAGTCCCTACACAGGAAGAGATGCAGGTCTGAGTTGTTGATCTGCTGCCCCTGAAACACTCAAGGGTCTTGCCTAACAGCAGTGTGAAGTCAGAAATATTGTGTGGAAAAGCTAAGGGATCAGGTACACAAAACAATAGCTCAGTAATTACTGAACTGGTGGCTGAGAGGGACGTTAGTAGAACAGCAGTCTGATCCCTTCTTAGGTGACCTAGACCTAGCTGACTGCGGTGCTGCGCACTGGTGCACAATATGCAGTATCCTGCAGACCTAGTAAGACTGGCCAAAAAGATAAGCGACACAGCTGCCAGACGGGGAGATTTGTGACATTATAGCTGTGTTGGTTATGGATGGAGAGAAGATCAGAATCATCTTCTGATAAGGAGTCGTCTTGGGGAACGTCGGAGTGTCTTAGAGCAGTGACACCATGCTGTGCTGGATCAAAGGCTGGTCAGGCTGAGATGGAGATAGAGATGCGAGCAGTGTGCTGATCGAGAGAGGAAACGGCGTGACGGAGAGCATTAAAATGTAAGCCTGCAATCAATGCAAGAGAAAAGTGCATGTGAATGTCTGGGGTGGTGGAAGTGTTGCCTTTTCCAATCCCATGGCCAGCAGAGGAGACATATCACTGTTGGACCACTGAGCAAAAGCCTCAATCCCAAACCTACTCCAGGTGTGTTAGACTAATGGCTGACCCTGAGCTCTGACCAGGAAGCTAAGTTCTCACCTCCATATGTGTGTCTCATAGGAGCATAAGATGGAATGCATGAACGCTAAAGCATTCCTGCAAGATCAGATATTCATCATATTTGATGAACATACAAGGAATAAAATATGCAGATATGAACAATGTGGATGCTATGCCTTATACATAGTTGGTCATATTCGAAAGAACATTATGAAAGGAACATATTGGGAAGAAATGGAGTATCTGAAAAACATTCCATAAACGTTGCTTGGAAAGGCAGCACGTCAAGATGGCAGTATAGCTGTGGATTCAAAGTTTGAAGATTTCTGTAGGGTCAGGAAAATGTTTCATGCAAATTATCCCAAAGGCTATAACAAGTTGGGTGTGCGGGTATAACATCTGTGTAACCATGACAACTGTGCTTGAACAGTGAACTCTAAGAACAATAGCCATTCTCGAATTTAATGAAAACCTTTAACTTAATCACGTGGCCCTTAATGGCAGCGAACATCCACTGCTGTACCTCTCGGTTGATGCTTCGTCACGTGCACTTACCGTATCTCCGTATTGTGAGTTTGTCGGTCTTGTAAATGAAAAATGTAAATTCGGGCCAAATGTTTAGAACACCAGCCAAGTCATTTATTAGGAATTGTTGTTTAATGGGATGGAAAATGTGAGAAAGGCAAATATCCAGGTTGGCTGGAAAAACTACGTCATCCACTTCGTGCTCTCTTTACGTCTGTTTGACAATGCTGTAGATCGCATCACCTCCAATAAAACATACAACTAAATTGTTCAGTGTTTTTAATGTTGTAAATGCATGTTTTCATAATTTAGATCTTTTAAATGCAATTACATTCGATCAGAGTCAATCCACAATTTTTGGTTTAATTATCCGGAAAGTCATCTGAATTCAAGCAATTTCTTCAGTTCACATTGAACAAAACTGACAGTATTGAGTACAACAAATGAATCTCTTTTGTCATTTCAGTTTCTAATCCAAAATTTGTTTATCTCAAGTAATACGTAGCTTGGAAAGGTAAACAGCTTACCTAAAAGAGGCGATTCCGTAACTATTCATCAAACTCACATAAGAATTATTTGCTTAATAGTTGTCCATATATATTACGAATAATCAAAATGTACGGAATCGATTATATATTAAAACAAAAACGCAGGAAATATTTCAGCCCCACTTGTTGATTCGTTTTTGGTGTACGGCTGGCATCGCGTGTATTTGAAAGCGAAATTAAATAAATTAAAGAGAAACATGTAGAAAATTTGACAAATGTGCACAGGTTTCCCTTGAAAATAATGAAGGTAGTGGGTCCCATGGTGCTTGAATGACACGGCTTTGCGCCGACTGAGCCCCCCCCCCCTTCTCATTACGGTGTGTGTAATGCCTTATTGGTTGACCGTAATAGCGGGGAGCGCCTCGGACTTCATACTTTCCTGCCCAATGCAACGCGCTTCGACATTTTTCTAGCGCCTCGCAGACTGTTCGCGCTGCAATAGATCGAGTACTTCTGGGCGACAGTTATTCGTCTGTTAAACTTCAGCCTTTTTTGCGCTTCAGTGCCTGACATGCCCACCTATGCCGCCCACCCCCTTTTTAAGCTAGGATTCGCTTTTTAAACTAATGCAGTAGCCACCGATCATCCTTAAATGACGTTAACACGCAAAGTTAACGGTGCCGATTTCCCGGGGAATCGAATATAAACCGACAGCGTTCCGTCCATTTTTTTGGGTGCTGGAAAGGAAAAGAAGACTATCCTGGATACTTGGCAAACTTTGTAGCGCCAGTGGAAGTCTCGTCCTTTGAGAAGCATGGGCACATTGCGCGATCTCCAGTACGCTTTACAGGAGAAAATCGAGGAATTGAGGCAGCGAGACGCTCTCATAGATGAACTGGAGCTGGAGCTGGATCAGAAAGACGAGTTGATCCAGAAGCTGCAAAATGAGCTGGATAAATATCGCTCGGTGATCAGACCGGCAACCCAACAGGTCCACAAGCAGAGCGTCCTCCAGGAACATCAGAGGACCAAGAGGCAGGCTATCTCAGCTGAGCCTACCGCCTTCGACATACAGGATCTCAGCCACGTTACTCTTCCCTTCTACCCAAAGAGCTCACAGTAGGTTTTGCGATTCCTTTTAAAGCCGTTCTGCATTGCGATCGTCCCCGTTTTTAGTTTCATTAAAAGCAATTTCGTGGGAATAAGCGTACGTGCATAAACGTCTCGCTAGTGAGTCTTACTTAACTTATCGCATCTTGAATAGCCGGAAGGTATTTCAGACCCACATTTTAATACCAAATAGTTTTCAAGTGTAATTACCTACAATCATGCGTAATTCATGCCTTAGCTATTCATAGTCATATGATGTAAAACGACACACACAATCCCTTCGCCGAATGTGCTCCAAAAAGTTATTAAAGTTATATATATATAGTCGCATCGTTTTCAGTTAATTTAATTCTAATACAACTAAATAAAACAACTCCTGGCATTTTGAAGCTGCCTGTCGTTACCTGTATCCGACATTTTCTTTTTAATGCTGCATATTCATAGCAGTACTGGCATTTTATAATATTTTAAAATCTTTTAAATGAGGGTTTTTTTTGGGTGGGGGAGGGGTGGCCATGGTGTATGTTGGTATTGTTCAGGAAATGACAGGTAAACATCATGTCAGTTTTGGGCTCAGTATGCAAAGCTCCATGTGACAGAATGATCTGTTATAGATCCGTTTAAACAACTGTGCATGAATATTAATATTCTGACAATGTGAGTCATGTATTCTTCTTCTCCAGTGTGTCGGCACTCGAGCCTCAGACCAGTTACACGTTATGGTAATTGTTGTTTTCTGGATCAGCGGGTGCTGGTGGTGTGTGACTCACCTCACAGGGACGAGGTGAAGGCAGCCGATTGCTTTCCCACTTGTTGCTCTCGCTTTGTTGCTGTCTACTGAGATCATGGTGCCTTGTATACCGGGGGTGGTATAAGGAGCCCAATATTCATTCATCATTAATCACGTGTGTAAAGCAGTCGACTTGCGCATTTATGGGCCATTTGATATTTGACTTGCAGAGACCGCGGGGTGAGAATAAAAAATTCAACAAAGGCCAGGTTAATTGGGGTTTTCTCCCCCAGTCATGATAAACAAATGTTTCGGGTATGCTCCAAAGTAGGAGGATAGCAGTGTGACAAAGGCAGGTTTTTTAGTACGTGTACTGACTGTGCCTGACATTTGACTTTCCACCGCATCTTTTTTTTTTTCCATTTCATTCCACCTCCTCGGATGCTGATTAACGTTCCCAAAACATTTACATAATCTAAATATAAACGTACGCGTAGCAGTGTAAGCACGACCAAGAATGGAGTCCAACGAGCACAGATAAGGACATTTTTGTCGGCAGCTGGTATACAATGCTGAGATAACCGTGTTGGAGATGGAAAGTAAGCATATGTGGCGTGTGGTTTGGAGCAGAAAAGAAACTCGTCGTCCTTCCACCAGATATTTGCTGGATTTTTTTTTTAATACGCGCACCTTTTCACTTTCATTCGGCAGTCCCAGTGCATCCTTGATTCCTTTCATCAAGGGTGGCTTCCGTAGTAAAATATCAAGGCGGAGCCTATTCACTGTCCGTGCCCAACAAATACAGTGTTTAAATAAACCTTGCATATCACTCGATTTAATCCCGCTGCCTTGGTTCACAGTCATTATTATATTATATTAACGGAGTGGTTTATATGTTCACTTGTTTATTTATATGTTATTTCCCTTTGATGTAACTAATGGTCAGTGTAGAGGGGCGCCAGGGAAGTGAGAGGACGACAATGAATTAAGTGAGCAAAGTCGCGTGCCTCACAAATTATCTTCAGCAAATACTGTTATGATGCGAGAAGCCCACGTATCTCAAGCAGAAGGGTTCAGACCGGCCTTTCTGGAATTCATTAGCTTCAGGGGGTGAAAAGTTAAGCAGTTGGCTTCTCGTAGGCATTTGTGATGACCAAATTTGCTTGGGGCGTATTGTTTTGTAAGAATCTAAATAATTCTTGCTCCAGTGGGACATTTTCTCTTTTTTTGCCCATAAACAGCAGAGTGTGTTTGCATTCACAGCTTTTGTTTACCCTTATAGCACTACTTGCAATGCTGGAAAATGGTCAAACAGATTTCTATTCATGTTTCTTTACAGCATTTCACATTGGCTTGGGGGCACAGTTCCAAGATTTTGGTCGGGCACTTTTTTTTATTTCTCTAAAAGTCATCCATAGGGCTTGTAAGCGTGGGCCAGCTCAGGCAGTTTGCTAGAAGGTTCCGGAATGTCTCCCTGTTGTTACACCATGCCCACCCCATCCACCTGACCCTCCTATCTCCTCCCCAACGTGACCCTAACAAGCCGTGCCTGTTACTCGTTTATTTTTCCTCATTCCTAATCTTCATTTTAATGACTCCCAGCTGCCTCTTGTTCGCTCCCTCAATAGTCTCGTATATACGTGTTTCCCAGTCCTATTTTCCCCAGTCCAGTCACTGACGTTGTACCTTCCTATTGCCTGTGCCCATCCTAATTTCTAGTCCTCCCATCTGATCGCTCCCAATCCTGTTAGTTTACCATCCCTGTTCATTTAGTTCAATAAAACCCTTTTCTGTTTTGCCAACACTCCTGCCCTCAAGTCTTTTGTCCCTCTAGGCATGATACCTGTGAATTGCTGACTCAATACTTAGGAGTATTTAAGAAGGAATGGCAGCTACAACAGGATCCATCTCCTTTTATTGCCAGTGCTTTACCGATATCTCACGGGTATCTGCCCCAGTGACATGATGATTACATTGGGGTTAGATTGCTTATTGTCTGAGAGTGCACAGCCTGACCGATCAATGATCGCTTTTTAATAATGTCGTTGTGGACCATATCCATTGGGTCCCCTCTTAAAGGAGCATATTTTGTCCTTTTAAGGGAAAATGCCTGTGTTTACCTCTCAGGCTTGACAGGCAAAAAATCTTCTCTTATAAAGGGATGGGGGGAGGGGATACAAATTGTAAAAAGTGAAGCTTTTATGAGGCTAGGAGGTGATGTCTGAAGGCAGGCCTAACGTCGTATCATAAACACAACTGGAGCTGGTTGCCTCTGTGGTCAGATGCTGTTTTGCCATGTTCCAGTGAATGTCTCTCCCCCGTCTGGGCAAGCAACACATGGCCATTTCTCAGAAATGCCTTCCAGACTGTTCAGCAAGTAAAAAGCCAGTTGTACGTTTTCAGTTTGCCTGATCAAAGGTCTGAAACTGCATCTTGTGTTGGCTTCAGTCAGCAAAGACGGCTTCTGTACAGCTACTTATCTGCTAGGTCACCCCACCAATGATTTTTGATATCTAATAAAAAAAAAGAGTCCAGTGACCCACATATGTTTTTTTATGAATGTCCTTGTTGCTTTTTCAAGTGGCAATAGTTTTAATCAATTTCTCACAAACTATATTGATTGGTAGGCTGCATTCTCCTGTAACCTTTCCTTGATTGGATGACCTGTTGGGTACATAAGGTTCATTGTGGTCTGGAAGAGGATGATGCTTGTTTCACTTGCTACCAGACTGTCCTTGTTGCCATGGTGATGTAAACATCATTCCTGAGGCACACAGGAATGCGGTTATTCGGCCTAGTGTCTCCCGGTGGTATATATTTTTTCCTCTCTTGTACGTGATGCATGTCAATGCAGTTATTAATAACATTAAGTAATTGATAAAAAAAACAAAAAAAAAATTATTGATTGGCATGATTGGTTCCTCGACTGGTGTGTGAGTGTGCCCTGCGATGGGCTGGCCCCCCCTCCAGGGTTGTTCCCTGCCTCGTGCCCATTGCTTCCGGGATGGGCTCCGGACCCCCCGTGACCCAGTAGGATAAGCGGTTTGGAAAATAGATGGATGGATGGATGGATGGATTGGCTCCTCTGTAGATCTCACTGCAGGGGTGTCTGGTAATTTCTGAGACAATAACAGTATTACACTCAGTTAAAGTCCCATTAAGCTTGTTGGAAATTAGTCTTTTGCAGTGTTAATAAGGGAAGTCCCTTTTTATTGTACTCTGTGCATTTGCATCGCAATGGGACGTATCTGTATATCTGTTCAGTTCAAGCTGAGAATCATGGGATTGATGCCTCATGTTAGCTGCTGCATGCAGAATTTATTCCCTGGACCAAATCACAGGGGGTTTGTGTGTAGGGATGTATTAACAGCTACAGTATATACATGGTACTTTGCACAGTGATTGCTGAGGGATGTTGTAAAGGCGATTGTTTCTTTGTTGCAATTTTAAATAGATCTAACACTACGAAGCTCTAAGAGCTATTGTCCTGCAAGTAAATAGTACGAATAATAGGAATAATAACTGCTAATTAAGTATTTTCCTTCAAGCTTTTACCTATCTGTATATATGATGAGCTACGTTCAAATGTCAAATGTTGGAGTGAACCCCAAACACGTTTTCTTTTACTACTTGTATAACAATACATTCTTACATTTGTGGGAAAATAGAACAAAACACATGATAATGTATGTCAGCATAGCTGCTCTGCTCTAGAGATGAACTGTGGCCCCATTCCAGTGTGGAAAATGCGCCCCCCCCCCACTGACATTCATTTTGAGTGGAATATCCCACTTAAGACCCAGCTGTAGAACGGAGCTCTCTGTTTTCCTCTCTCTCTCAGTACAAGCTAAATAAAGAACGGGAACGTCCATATTTCCTCATTCCTTTGTTTTTACTCCTTGTAGCAGAATATACATAAAAGTTCACAGTGATACGGGGGATTTCCTGGAAAACTTAGTTTCCACTGAAGATGAGTGTCTGCCCAAAGAACATCTGTCTGTCTGTTTATCTATCTATCTATCTATCTATCTATCTATCTATCTATCTATCTATCTATCTATCTATCTATCTATCTATTTGCCTGCCTGTCTGTCTGTATGCCTGTCTATCTGTCTGCCTGCCTGCCTGTCTGTCTGCCTGTCTGTCTGTCTGTCTGCCTGTCTGTCTGTCTGTCTGTCTGTCTGTCTGTCTGCCTGCCTGTCTGCCTGTCTGTCTGTCTATGTGGGTGGTGAATGGCTCAGTGGGCTTTGTTTCAGTGCCTGAGATCGGAAAATCACATCAGCAGTTTGAGCCCCGCCCTCGACAGTATAGTCACACGTCCATTGGCCCTTCAGGAAGGCCCTGAACCCCCAGCTCCAGTGGTGCCGCATGTTGGCTGACCTTGCGCCGTGACCCCCCAGGATGGGACAGGCAAAGAGAAGAATTCCAATGTTCTTGTGCAAATGGCAAATAATTATTAGGATTGTTATTATTATTATTATTATTATTATTCAAGGTGGTGAACAAAGAACGATTACGTGTGGAAAAAGTCGGCTAGAAAACTACTTGCGGAATAATTTCATTGCTTGACTGTTTACCAAATAAATTATGGCCTACAGTATTGTAAAATCATCGCCATTATCATTTGTCTTCCAGTTCTCCCCAAAAGCCGTATGACCACAGAGATCTGCATTAGCTGCAAGGGAAATTACTACCTTAAATTTATACACTATCAATTACAATGTGTTTATCTTGGGGATAAAGTCGTCTACTTGCTGAGAAAATCATGCTTAATCATGTATCTATAGCTTACATGTGATAACTTTAGCTGTCTCCATGGTAACTGTCCCAAAATGATTTTTTGATTTATGCACATCTGCTGGTAGATGTCGCTTGAAGAAAAACAAATATATTTAGTTGTCTCCGGAAAGGATCTTTTTATCAGCAGTTTTTTTTGTTCAGTTAAAAATTTCGAACAATATCTACCAAATACTCTATACAGAACACACCAATTCACGTTTTTATCACTGTGAGGAAACAAGGTTTATCAGATGGTTTTAGGTGCAATTTTTTTTGTATTATTTGATGACTGTACGATATATAAAAATTGAAATGATTTTATAATCAGAAACTTGGAGTCTCACCCACCTCCCAGCTGTGACTTTTCAAGTTTTTTTTTTCCTTTTATAAGTGTGTTAGTTCTCCTTGGTCCTTTAATTAAATTGTATTTTTATTCATATTTAATTCGATTCAGCCTCCAGCAATGTGTCGCGTGTTTCAAGAGGCATCTGTGCGCTGGCACACAAACGGTATCGAGATAAGCTCAGACAATGGCGCGGCTGTACAGCGACGTAAGCGCGTTAAGGACGGATGGGCGGCGCATGGCTGGGGGGGTGCTCGTCTCCGAGGACGATGTGGGCAAACATACGCGATTCCCCCCGAGACAGTGGTGGCTGCCACTTTCCTGCGTTTACTTATGCGGATCCTGTGAGGCTACCCAGAGCTGAGGGATGTGTCAGGAGATAGACTGCAGGACCTGCTAATAGACTTTTTTTGGTCAATTGGACTCCTCCTAAAGTAATCTGTCGTGAAATATATAAACTAGGTCAGTTTAAAAAAAGATATTCATTTTAAAAGTTTCAGTCTCACCAAACTTCTTGAATACATATATAAACATACAAGAATATATATTCACAAATACATACATACATATACACTATATTGCCAGAAGTATTGGGTTACTCCTCCATATCATTGAATTCAGGTGTTCCAGTCACTTCCATAGCCACAAGTGTATAAAATCAAGCACCTCAGCATGCAGACTGCTTCTACAAACATATATATGTTTGTGTGTGTGTGTGTGGTAGTGTGTTATCAACATTATGGTAAGAATTATAAATTTGATACTTCAAGATACTACTTTGCCACCCATTATTTTATGAACACTTGTTGTGTTTATTATTTCACAATATTTAAACAAGGAAGTGAAGATTCCGATGCTTCCTTCTGCAAGCTGGGCCTTTTCCCCGAATCATTTCAGGTTATGAGCTTTTTGCTGAAGGTTAACATAACAGGACCTTCCTGGCACTCTTCACTATGTCTAACACACTATGGCAGTTGCTGCCCTCGCCAATAATCCCAGACGTACTTTGAGACATTTGCGAGTGCCAGTTAGTTGGTAGGGTAACCAGGTCACCCAGGTTAGCCTGCCTGTTCACAAAGGCTTTTGCTCCTATGTTTTAGTTCACGTTGGACTTGTATTGTTAGGATTCCTTCGAAATAACTTTCCTTAAATCCCCGATTTAAAATCCCTCTTTCCTCCCTGAATGGTATACATGTATCCGATGCATTTAAGCACTTATCTATTTAAGCGATTGTTGAAGAAAACTGTGTCGCAGTTTGGTTGTGGGGGATTAAACACTGGAGTCCCAGGGAGAAATAAGCTCAGAAACACTGCAGCTTCCTGTCAGTGCACAACACATGAGTTTGCTTTTTCTCGGCGAAAATCAGACAGCCTCGTTCAGTGTCATCATTCATGTGTCTTCGCCAGCCAGAGGGGCTGTTAATGCCCTGTGTCACTATAATCGGGCTGTTCTCTAATCTCTGATGGGCTTCAATATCCCCTGCATTATCACTGGGTTTCAGAACTGCAGATGTTCCACTTTAGGCCACTGTGTCGTTAAGGAAACATCTCTTTTTATGTTAGAATATAGCCATTATGCCATTTCTCAAACGACTCTAGTGCATCTTTTTATATTGGAGATGGAACCCAATAATTGCAAAAAAGTCAAGTAGAGCTTCATATTGGCTGGCTGAACCTTTGGTCGTTTATGCATGTGCCAGTGAAGCCTCACTGATAGCCGTGCAGTGGACTTACTTTATCTGGCTCACCCAAATCGCAAATGGCTTTTGCAAAGATACAATGTACAGACAATGCAGAGAAACAACTGTAATTTCTTTTTTCTCCTTAAATTCTCATTGTATTGTAGGTTTCGGTCTGTTTTGTAGATTTCATTCCGTGTAAATTCTATTAAAAGCCGTCATGAGAGATTGTTCTGAGGAAGAGGCACCATTGTTCAGTTGGCGTCACTCTCCTGCAGTTACCGCAGTGTTACTGATAATCAGAATATGCTTGCATGTAATGCATATATTTCCAGCATAAGAATAACTTGAACCCTTAATAAAAATGAGCAGTTATCATTGTACTGTAAAGACAAAAGAATGTATTCCGAAGTTTTGTTTGCGTTTTCGGGGAACTCATATACTTCTGTATACTAAGTCATGTGCTTCACATGCGAATTTTAACACAATGAGAACATCTATAAGTAGTTGGAAGATTGGTGGACTAGTGACCATGACCAGGATAAGCCATTAAAAGATGCATAGATAGATAGACAAGACCAACTAAAAAGATAGAATATATAGATATAAAAAGACAGAATATATAGATATAGAAATGTAAAGAAGCACTGCTTTCTGTGTTCCCTGAATGTCCTTACTGTTGCACTTGAATCGTCTTATTAACTTCTTTCTTTGTTTGGAAGATGTTGCACACCTCCTGCTCCAATACTGCTTTCACTTGCAGCTGGGCATGCATTGTAAGTTCAGCCTTGCTGCTCTTACGTCGAGTCGACTCCTCGACAACATGAATGTTTGTAATGTGCTGTTTGTCGCTTTGGACAAAAGCAGCAGCTACATAAGAGTAAATGAGAAATGTAAATATAAACAGGCCATGCTGCTCTCGTAATCATAAATGCATACCAGGCCATTAGTAAGTTAGAAAATTCGTAGTTGAATAGTGACATATTGAAGAGAATATACAGCATGTAATGATTGAAGGGGGCGGCATGGTGGTTCTGGCTCTGGGACCCGGGTTCGAGTCTCCGCCTGGGTCACATGTGTGCGGAGTTTGCATGGTCTCCCCATGTCGTCGTGGGGTTTCCTCCGGGTACTCCGGTTTCCCCCCACAGTCC
>JAODJX010000043.1:10062704-10090446 GCA_026776945.1 Isichthys henryi
CAACATCCCCCCCTACACCCGTTTATTCCTTCTTTCCCCAAGTTTTTATATTTTGCCAAACGTAACAAAAAAAATGCCCCCCCCCCCCCCCCCCCATGGTGTAGTATGTGGATTAAAATGGACAATGTCTCAGGTTTCTATCGATTGCTACCCTCTGAAGTCGATGATAAATAACCGTAATGATCAGAAAACTCAATTTCAATGTCAAACTCTGAGACCTTGTTTCAACTTTTGCATTGTCATATATGAATAGCTATGTGTGTGAGCGATGCAGTGCTTTAAATTGGATGGAATGGGATGTGATTATCACATTCAGCATTGGGACAGTGTCAGAGGGGGTTTCTTCTTCCCATTGACGTTTGTTTCGAGTTAAGGCTTTGAAGACTTGATGTTTTTTCCATTGTGGTTGACAGAGCAATTCTGTCCCTCACTCGATGGCTTGTTTTTGCCTCCTGTCACCTTCCTTTTTGGAAAGTGAATGACTTCTGTTCTCCTATCAGCCATGATACATTCCGTCTACACGCTTGGTTAGTCTGCTCTGTCTGTTAAATCGGCATACATGCCGATATTATATACAGTTATATATATAGTTATCCAGAGTTCTATCCATCATGAAAATGTCCACGGTTCCCTGTATACCTTGTATCTGTGCATTTTTTGAAAATGGATGGCAGGCCCGATTCTCTGTAAATTGAAATATTCTGGAACCCGTCTCAGTGATACATTCTTTGCCTTCTAGTCTTCTTTGTCGTTTTTGCTGTGCTCAACATTCTGGTTTTATGCTCAAAAAGTAAATATTTACAAGAGTGGGAAGTGGGCCTTTCTAATTTATAAAGGAGGGTGAAAAACATCGTGTGTAGGATGTCATGTTGGCGTTACGTAACTCCCAGTGCAAGCAGGGGCTGTCGCTGGGTCCATGTCTCACAGCAATTATTTTTGCTCCGCTGTCATCTTAATTGTGCTTTCGGTCCCCTGTAGTAATACTTTCCGATTTGTACCGAGACAGGAATGGTCAAAATCTGTTGAGCGGTTCCTTAAATAGGTCTGGCACTGAGGAGAGGCTACAGGGAGAGGGGAGATACAAAAACATTTATTTCAATTAGTTGCCATGGTGACACATTCATGTGCAGTAGGGCTCCGTGCGTTTGAGGGTCGAAAATGTTCAGGTGGTTTTTGACAAGCAGCGGTTCGGCCGGCAAAGGGCCTACGAGCGAGTCTGGCTTCTCGGCATAAGCGCCGTGTCCCTCGCCAGCCACGCAGGGGACCCCCCCACCCTCCACGCCCTCAAGTGCAGCAGAGCTTCTCATGTTTGAGAGTCAAAAGCATTCACGTGGCTTTCGACTAGAAGAGGTTCAGTTGGAAGAGGAGCTGCTAGAGAATTTCGCTTCTCTGCAGAAGTTTAGAGTTACTCACCAGACACATCAGGGGGACCCCCCCCCCCAAAAAAAAATGCCAGCTGTTACATTCCACTGCATTATGGGTTCTGCTGTTATATATTTAGCGTATATAATTCAGCAGCAGGTGCCAGGTTTGTCCTGGAAGCCAAGGATAATGCAGATGGAAAAGCTGATGTGGGTTAGCATGGGTTGTGCGTTTCGGAAGCGGGAAAGCATTAACGGGAAAAGAAACGTAGATGAAAATGTGTAGTTCCTTTAGGGTGACTACAAAACAACCAGTTACTGCATGTTTCACTGAACAGCAGTGGCCACTTTAATAGGGAGGTAGGGCAGCCTGTTGTTTGATGCAAATACCATATTAGCTCGATAGCTTGATAAAATCAGACAAATTGCGCGTCACTGCTGCTGACGAACAAGCATTTAAGGGTCGAATTTCCTCCGGCAACTTGTTGGAGGTTACCAGGTAACCATACAAGATCCTTGGTCTGATGAATGCACAGAGATTGAAGGAGAGTTGCTGTGGCAGCACACTGCTTTCATCCTGAGCCATGCAAGAAATTGGCCCGTGCTTACACTGAAATTTCAGCTCACTTTAAAAAGATCCTTTATCAGTTCAACTTAAATACTTAATTGCATCCATTCAGTCAGACGAATGAGTGAATATAGATTGTGCTTCTTTTATTTGCTTTTTAATGAAATTTCCAGTTGTATTTATTTTTATTTGACCTCAAGCCTTCGTGCCTCAAATGACCCGCTTTGACTTTATCAGACGATAAGTTTCTTGAAGTGTCTGTTCTGGGAAGGCTAATCGGTTTATACGGAAATAAATTGGCAGCGTGGTGCTTAGATCTGATGCACATTTCTGATGGTGCTGTGAGCCTTTTATAGACTCTATATCGGTGTTGCCTTTATTCATAATCCATTGTGTAAATTTGCATCTATGGGTTGGGTGGCTTTAAGTCATGCGGTACCCCAATTTGAGTGCTAGATTTTCAGATGAAGGTCATAGAGAATATTATTTCACTACCCTTTTAAAAAGAAGTGACAAACAGCTACAATCACTGCCCGATGCAGCTGACTATAACAAACCAGAGATTATGTGAAGTCTTGCATAAGTTTACTCAATAGATCGTAGGGTTATCATCTTGTCATTCTACTTACGTAGACTTAACATATGTCTTATGATATTCAACCTATTTACTCCTTCTCCATAACTCAATGCTCTTCATTTTTCTTGAAAAAAAATTCCAAAAATATTAATAGTGAGAAAAATAGTTTATTGCGATGAAAGAACAGCCTGCTGCCTCCCAAGAGAAATTATATAGTATGGTTGTTTTGCCATGGCAACTTTAGATTCTTCTCCTCCACGGAAGGAGCAGCCAAGATGGAGCAGTCAATAGCAGCACAGAATTCTATTACAGCTGTCCTCAGAGCAGTGGCTCCTGAATGTCATTATGTGGGGGCTACGTGTTGCCATCGGAGGTCAGAAGAAGGGAAAACATTCGACTGTGGCAGGCGATGGTGTTGGCAAGCTTTGAGTTCTGGGTTTACCTCTTGAAGCATTTATCTCTTTCGAATTGTCGAGGCTGGCAGGGGTGCCACTAGAGATTTTGAGCACCATGAAAAAATATTATATGTATTTGACCCGCACCCCTATCCAATCCAATTATGCTCCAAATATTTTAGGACCCCTGTCACTCAGGGGCCCTTGGAACCATCCTAACTTCCCACCTTTCATGGCACCCCTGGTGGTAGGCTGAGGGACTGTGCGGCCCAGCTCCGGTCCTGGGGTTCCGCTGTAGGTCTCTCTTGATGTTAGTTTCAGCCCCACCATGGATTTGGTCCGATTGAAGACTTTCCAAATGAGCTTACAGAATAGAGAGACTCAGCCATTCAGCCTTGATCCATGAGGTTGAAGAGCAGTTGTCGGTTGTTGCACATATATTGATCTGCTTTTTGTGAATGTTCTATCAGGTCTTATGGCTCATGACAATGGGGGATTTGTATGAAAACTGACTGGAAGAGCAGTTTAGAACAATTGTAACTCAAATGTTTTAGAAAAATATAAGAGCAAGATTCTTGTTTTTGAACTTGATGTTTTTTCATGGCTAAATGCTAAATAAAAATTTAACAGTGGTCAAATGTCAAGGTTCCTTTTCGTTAATTAAGTTCCACTTTAGTGTGAGTCTCATGAATAGCTAATTTTCCGGGAATACTGGCATTATAACAGTGATCTGTCATAGCAGTGGATTGGGGTTATATTATAAGATCCATATAACTCCATTCTTTACGAAAAATCTTGCATTTATTCCTGGCATCTGCTTCCCTTAGGACACATGGTGCTCATTGATTAACTACTTTACTGGCCTAAGTGTCAATTGAAACTGGATATCCACTCTTTCTCTTAATTTATGTTTTATGCACTAACTGTTATTAATAGATATCATCATTAATCTTTCACACGCGTCGGAGATCAGTTTATTGATGGTTAATCGCAATTAACAAATGCAGCTTCTTTCGAAAATTATTAAAGATGAACGAGATATGACATTACTTTACTAAAAATCCTTTTGAAAATAACACTATGTCCATGCCTAATATACTTAAAAATAAAGAACATTTTTGTAAAATTCTGTGAAAGGCATAATTTTGACATTATGTTCTGTTTTTTTCCCAATTCTTTTTGAATTATTATAAACAGATTAATTTGTTGGTGTTCTTGAATACAGAATGTGTTTTGCTATAACATTCTTTTTCCTCTATTTTGATAAAGTTCCCAAATGATGTAGATGCCTACAGTGTTTACCATCATTAGAATGAAAGCTTACGTTAGTAATAAAAGTAGGATATATAACCCTGGAGAATATAACTTTTTAATTTAAATCTTATTTAAATCTTATTTGCTCTATCCTGCATTGTTCTATAAAGGATATCTTCATTCCGCCATCTCCATGCTCACCATTACACCTTGTCATCAGTAGTTTTAACCTTTCCTGGGTGTTTATTATCCTTTAAAGGTGACATTTTCATCTTCACACCTGCCTCGGTGTCTCCGTTGGTGGGTTGGCTGAATGGTTAATGCTGTTGTGGAATTTAATGGCTCATTGGCTGGGCTGAGCTGTATCAGTGCTGAAGGGGAATTCACCCCAAAATTCATATTCATTATGCAAGCTAATTTATTTTGTTACCAGGCAGTGTCCTATATATCTGATCGAAATTGTATTACATGCATTTTAGGCACAGAATTTGTTTTTTTAACATTTTCCCCGAACATCATCAAGAGACATTTCTGTTTTGATTTGTCCGTTTATTGAGAGTAAAGTTTTTGACCTCTACAAATTTTGAGACTATGTATTGTGACATTCACAATAAAGCAGGTTCTGTTACATAACCACTGTAGTCATGCATGATTTTAACAAATAATGTTTTCTACACTTTGTGTGGCTGGTCACATGATCAAATTGAGATTTAGACTTTAAGTCACGAGATTATGTTATTTCACAGTGGAAGCACATTTTGATTCTATTTTAATGATGCACACACACACACACACACACACACACACACACTCATGTTTGTATTGATATCTTTGTGGGGACCATCCATTCATTTCTATGGGCTAAACCCAGTGGAAATTAGTAATAATTCTAAAAGAGAGAATACCTTTGTTTACACTCACCCATGCTGGTGTTTTATAACTGAATGGATGGTCCTGTGTTGACCACACAGGTTGTCTTTGGAGCTGGTGTTGCATAACAGAGTAATGAAAAGGAGAGCGTAAGAGGTGACAATGAAAGCCTCACACATTTACAAGTAAATCCAGTTACCTTCAGTTTGTCAGGTTGCAAAACTGAGCAAGATTTCTGTTTCATTGTCATTTAGTGAACATTCTCAAGTACATTCTTCATTCAATATTTTCACTTCCATCGTCTCATAAAGCATTAGGCTCCTTTCGAGACTTAATCTGCACAATAAGCACATTCACAAAAGACCATCAGAACTGACATCACGTTAAACATTGGAGGAATTGTACTATAGCAGCTATTAGTGTTTCAAAAAGTTCAATGGCTTTGCTCTGTGGCTTCATTAGCCGATGAAGCCGTAATAATGTGCACTAACTGTGTATTTAAATGGGACATGGACTGTATTGAGGTCTGCGTACCACCATTTATCAGAGTATTGACTGAAATAAATTTCAAAGGCATTTGCTTTCAGTTTTCAACAGTATACAGAGTTCGGAGCATGGCTTAGAGTACCAGGTGACCTAGATTTTAAGGCATTAGATTCTCAGACCATGGTGTTGGGACTGCAAAGGAGAATTGTGGGAAAATATGGAAAAATAATGGATGAAATGCGAGATTCTAGAAGGATCTGGCAAGCAACATAGCCATTTGTTGTGCAATATATTTACCAACTAACAGCGGCGTTCGCATGTCGTTGCTAAATGGCACTGCGTACCTTAACGAGAACGTAAGTGCTAGTCGTTTTTGTGTGCGAACGTCAGTCCATATCGTTAATGTGACAGTGTGCCCCCACCAGGACCTTTGCCCTTTTAGATAACCGAAAAACAACTGAACGTCCTCACAGCAGCTTGAGTTGCCCACATACTGAATTATTCAATATTATTCAGAGCTCTGGGAAAACAGACTCCGCTGTGTGTCCATTCCTGCCGGGATGACCGTGGCGTGCCGTTAATAATGCAGAATTACCAGGAAAGCATCATTTGGTACAAAGTGAAACATGCATGGCGTCCTTCTTTGTGCCTACAAACTCCCCATATGCTTAATGGAAAATGTGAAAGTACAGCTGTCATACGGAGGGCCCACACTCTCAGCAATGTCGTACGCACCAAAGGTTGGGCTAGCGGTGATGGGGCCGAGGACAATCGGCTTCTTTCCTCACTTGGAATACGAGGTGATATCATAAATACAGCAACAATGGTTTGATTTACGGGCTGCCGTGTAGAATTATGGAAATCCCGGTAAGAGGCTGAATGGGCCCTTGTTGGACATCCGCCGCCGACTTCACGAAAGAGGCAGACGCGACGTTTTATTTACGATGCGTCGGGGCATCCTTGCATGTTTCAAACGCCATCGCGATGGGGGTGTCGCTGGCCTTTCGAACATGTTTGGCTTCAGCTTGGCATGTGGTTGAGGTTCTGAGGGCTCTTAAGCAGAGGCACAAAACTATCTTCTTCATTATAGCTACTATTATTACATTTAATTTTCGGAGAAATTTTAACACCGCATCTGTTATTCACCACTGTTTTTTTCTGTTCATCACCTTTTCATGAGTTCGCATATAATTTTCTAACAAGCCCGTAGTTAATGCAGAGTGTTCCTTAGCTCATCTTACATGTTATTTGATTTCAAATTAAGTAAATTGTAAGTACAAAACATTTTGTGTAATTTTATTTTCCATTACTATATCAGAAATGCACAAATGTATCCTATTATAGCATCATGTGATTTTATTATTAATAAAACATCTTTAGCAATAACAGATGTGAAAAATTAATGTGAATTGTAGGACACTCTGAATTATTCTGGAGCTGTAGATTAAATCCACAGCTTTTAAACACAGAGCACTTAATAAGAAATTCAGACCATTAATCAGGACTCTTGGTCAGTTTTATCAGTAGTATGGTAATTACAAGCATTGTCAAGTAATGTAGTGCTGGAATATTCTGTATAATTCTCTAAGGTTTTAAGAGGTGCTCAGAATGTACAGACTGCAGCAATATTTGTGTTTGGAAAAAAGGGGAGCCGTTCAAGTAAGTTTTGCCATTCAATATTTGCCACTGTTCGTATCTCGGAACAGAGGGCCACACTGTCTGCTCCACAGAGATAACTTAAATCTGTCACAGGTCTGTCTGGCTTGTATTGGTCAGAAAAATAGAAAATCATGAACCGGTGAAGGGAACAATGTACATAGCTTGAAAATGCGGACCATTCCAGGCTGTCTTTCTGTTTGCAATGGCCTATTGAATCGCCTTTTCCCTCCATTCTTTCTGTTCTATCTTTTTATGGACTGTTCCATGCAAGGCTTCAGCTTTGTCCCACACAGAACATTAAGTCAAAGTCAGCCATGACCCAGATGTGTTCCTCTCAACAGGATCTCCTGTCGTTCATAGTTGCAGTCACTCACGTCCCGCTGGATTTACAGGAGTAAATGAGCGAACGTTGAACAGCCTGGCCTGCAGCGATACGTTAAGTGTATAGCGCTAGACAGGGTAGTTAAAAGCATCGCAGGAGCAGATGTGGGACAAGTCTTTCAATCCTTTACTCTGGGACTTAAGAATTAAAAGCAATAGCTTAACGTCCTGCAGATCAAGGGCACTGGATTCTCCCACCTTCTTCTCTTAATGGATAAACTGGACCATTCCACCTTTGTTTCTCAAGCTTTTTCCTGTTTTTTTTTATTGTCTTACCTTTTCTTTTCAGTCTTCTGTGTCTTTCAGTCGAGGTGACATAAAGAGATGACAGAACGGGTTATTAAAGGAAGGAAGAGGCTATTAGCAGTGGTTAGCTGTTCGATCAGTGTGGCTAAAATTAAATCATGATATAAGTCCAGGAGTAATTTGTTTCATTCAGCCACAGATAACATCGTCAGGAGGGCAATCGGCGGCATATTGAGATCAGCCTGGCTTGTCTGATCACTCCCGAGGCCACTTTTGCCTGTGTGTAGCTACCAAGCTCTAAATGAGCACAAAAATGCGGTTTTTTACAAGTGCGATAGACGAACCACCTGAAATCATGAAATCTGCACTCAGCCTAATATAGCAATATCAGTTGCTGAAGAAAGGTAACAAAGACTGCAGAGATTGAGCTGTTGATTAAAATACAGAAATGATACGAAATGTTCTTCTTGGGAGACTTCTGCATTGATTCTGAAGATCCTTGGAAGAGTAGCTGGTCACAGGTTAACGGTGTAGTTTTACCAGAAGTAAATGTGGTGGGAAACAAAATGTTGGACAGAGGCGAAACCCTGCTATAATGTGCCGAAGGCATTAAATAAAGATTTACTCGTAAGGCAAGAACTGAAGACTTTGCCTGCCCTCCTCAGCTGAAATACCCAATCCGGAGGCTAAGCTGCATTGGTTTTTAAACAACACCAAAAGAAAATGTTCCATGTCTAGATGGGAAGCAACGCCACGCTAAAACATGTTGCACGTCGTGACCATTAAGCGTGTTGCTCCTTTAAGTATTGAAATCTTATGTGCTGCTGACATGTTACGGAGTGTGACCTGGTTCCCAGGAAGCATACAGCTGTAATTTCCTTTGAATGGTAATATTTGAAAAACAGGTCCTTTAAATAGGCATATGTTGTAAGTGACAGTTATTTTATGCGGGTAATTCTTGGCAAATGAGCAAATATGCATATGAAGTTGCTGTCCAATGAGAATTTTAAGGCAGTTGTAAAGTCCTGTTGAATCATGTTAATTCTACACCGTTTCAGTTGTGCAATCTGTGTAGTTTTATATACTTTGTGTTTTGAAGACAAATGCAGAGTGCTTCTTTGGATGGGCTCCTGTATAAGTGGTTAAAGAAGATGGATGGATGGATGGATGGATGATGGATGAGTGAAAAGAAATGTTTTGAGACAATACACGAGCTTCTGCTGAACATAATCTTTTTGGATGACAATGACCATCCATGAAAGGCTGTCTGCACAGTGTGAATTCATTATCTGTAACTGTGAGAAGCAGAATGACATTGGTACGTGGTGCCAGTTTTGTATTGCTAAGCTGCTATGAAGCTGTCACTTGTACATATATCGACTGGCACACATGCTAATAGCAGACAGCTGAACGACTTGTTGAACACATGCTCCTAATTCCTGCCCTGCTATGAAGAAGGAAGATAATGCTCAGAAACGTCAGTCAGTATTCTTACCCGAAATCATTGTAGGGCAGGTAGATTGAAGAGGAAGGGTTTAGTGAACGGCATGCCTGTCTGTAACTGCATCGCTTTCGTGCCAGATCTCCGGTCTTAACAGTTCTGAGCATCTGCCGCCCGGTGGCTTTCAGCCAGGAGATTCATTGTCTCAATAAACATGTTTATCAGTAGAGAGCTATCATTATAGCATTGCTAGACATGCATAATTGGGTCCAAATTAAATTCTTCCTGTGCTGTAAAAGACGGAAGTGTAACACATTAGCGGTTTTATCATTTAGGGGTTTTGTGCATTAATGCGACCAGGTAGCTCTTCAGCAACAAGGCTTCAAATGCTGCTTTCATCAGCAGTAAAATGAGCGAGAAGTCAAGTCTCAAAGTAACAGTAAAACAGTAAAAAGCAATAGCAAAATGTACAGGAAGATGCTTACAAAAGATACTTTTGTTGTCAATGGAGGTGGTATCAGAGATCAAATAAACTCGGCTCATTTTGTCCCAGAACTGGGAGAATTGTTCTGTGCTCTGCTGGGGGATCAAATGTCAGATATTTCTGGGTCCTGACATTTTGTGTCCTTTGGGGATCTTTTGATAAATAAAGCATAGCTAGCAAAACCTGAAATTAATGTAAATGGCAAACGATGCCGTACTTAAGGATACAGACTAAAGATTCCAGTTTTTTTTTATGTCGCCTTAAAGCAGCAGTTGAATAATTTAACTGGCATCAGTACTAATTTGGCTTACATGAGTGGGCAGAGAATACAACTGTTTGCTGAGAAAACGAATAAAAATGAATGTACAATCAGCCCAAAAATACAAAATGCCCACATTGAAAACATAACAGCTCAAACGCCCGTCCAAGTTCACAGTTATAATTTAGCTGGTATTCATCTTGGCACATTACTGAGTGAGGCTTGAAAAGCGTAGAAGGTTCGCATCAGTGGATGAAATCTTTGATTGTTTTCGGCTCTTGCATCTCTGCTCATTTAGACAGTGACAGCAGATTGGACTTCCAAAGATTCAAGATGGCCGTTTTTAATTCTTCACTGGCACCCTTGTTTTTATGTGCTGTACTAGTCATTGTTTTTTTTGTTGTTGTTGTCTTGAGCTCCCCAGAGAAGTTATGAAGAGCCATGGAAAAATAAATGAGTTTTTAAACATCCATTGCAGCATCAAAAGCTAGACCAGCTGAAAGTCGTTAACTCCATGGCGACATAGTGACCACCCCCCCGCTTCCCTCTGACACTGTGTCACACACAAGATGTTCACATGGGTGATCTGGGTCGCTGCTTGGAGCTCGGAATACTGGGTAATCAGTGAACCAACATGGCCGCCATTAGCCTCTGGGATGAGACTGTCGCTAATGGCGCAGGGGCCATGAAGCTCACAGTGGACCAACAGTGACAAGAGTCCTTTCTTTATACGGTACATATTACAGAAGTGAAGTCTGCCCCCTTTGATTGGGACCCACACAATGACATAAAAAGCGACCCTGAGAAAGTTTAGCGAAACAATGGCACAAAAACTGCTAGACTACAGCTTCAAGCCAGACAATAAATTAGAAACTGGAACGACGCCCAAATTTTCTGCTTTTCTGTCTTACGAACTAGTACCTCAAGGTCACAGTATCCTCTACCTGTTGTGACGGACCATCGGTTATTCTGAAAATGATCAAGTGCTCCCTGTCAGTAATGAATGGTGTTCATGATGGTCTTCACATCCAGAACCTGTGAGTGAAACCAAAGCAAAATGCCTCATTTGTTGCAGAAAGTGATAAACTGAGATTCTGATGCGATTCAGTATAGCGATGATGTATCACCCCGTACAGACAGTCCCCGGATTAAGAAGGTCTGACTTACGGACAACCTGTACTTACGAACACACTGCAATAACGCCTATTATATTAAAAATTTGCGTTAAATACAATGATTCATGATAATGAACGCATGCACTACTTTATGACGCTCATAAGGACATCGCATCGCAACATTCAGTGGTTCGTCGGCTGGAGGTACAGCACAGTACCGTATGTAGGCACTATGATTATTACTGTATAGCGTTATGCCCTGTGTTATTACTATTCCGACTTCCCTACACATTTGACTTAAAGAGAGCCTTAGGCAACAGATCTCATTCGTAACCTGGAGCCTGCCTGTGTAACACTGTAATGAAGCTTAATTCTCCTTCAATAAGAAATTCATAATTTAAGGCTCTGAAAATTTACAAATGTAATTTTATGCTATTTCCCCATAAGAAATACAAGAGCTGGATTTCATTCCTTAAATGACATGAATATTTTTATTTTTCATTGCATATCATTTACCAAATTTATTTAGCTTATTAAATTGCACTTAAATTGTAATAAAAATATCAGGTCTTATTTCCTATTAATCAGATACTTGATACAGATCATTGAGAGGGGATGCCGTTTTAATGTCTTCTAATTACCGTTCTGTTTAGGCCACTGGAGACCAGGGAAGATCCCAAATGATGCACATACCCTGCCTGCTTCTAATCTAATATCTAATATTTATTGCCATCAGATAACCCATGATGAATCTGACAACATGATGCTACTTAAGTTTTAAAAGCAGAGCTCTCCACTGACAAATAAAAAACATAACACTCAATGGACTGACTATGGTTTAAAGTATTTGTTCTATGAAAAGCGCCACTCCTTGCAAAAGAGCAAACATCAATGCTGTCCACCGTGCTGATGTGACCCGTCCTACGTCCACATGTCCAGACGATGGAGACCTATTTTTTGGGAGCCATAATTGGCTCCTCTATTGAGAGCACAACCTGGGGCAGCGTTTCTGAATTGGGCCACGGTTACCCGTCAATTTACGTGGACTTCCGGCCATGTCATTCCGGCCACTTTGCTATATTCTGAAAAGTGCCTGTGACTGTTTGCAGCTTTCCCTGCTGGCTGTAATTTCCATCGTGCAAATTACAGATGTGTGACTATGACATCAGTTCACATGCCAGGGGTGATCAGTCCTGGGCTGTGTTTTCGGGAGATCAGACGGTAGCGTGGACTCGTGGCCGATTCGCGGTTCCGGCTCACGGATCCGGCTTTGCCGTTTTTAGTGGGGCGAGGCTCTCGGAACCCCTGGGGCTGTAATCTCTGATGGGCCGGCCTCGTTCTGAAGCAGACTGAGAGAGGCTCTCCTGTGTCAGCGCCTGGAGAATTGTCTCGCAGGGGAAAGCCTCAGCTTGTTGAGGTTTGAGCCTTTTTTTTTTGGCGTGAAACCCACATGGAGCCCGCCGGGCCCGCTTGAGGCCGCCAGCCGCTAGAAATGCCGACAACTGAAGGAGAAACAACGCTGCGTGGTGGATGAAATATTATTTAAATGTATTATGTATTAGCTTTCCTGCCACTGGGTCTAACGGGATCTCAGGGCTTTTCATCTAATAGTAATTTTGGATTATCCCGGAGGCACCACTAACATACCCGTTAATGTCTGGGAGTAATGAAGCCAAACGGCAGTGATTTTGGGCTGTTGTTATATTTTCCAGATTTACCCATCCTTTGTATCAGCTCGTTTAGGGAAATCGCGTTCTGCACAATTAGCCAAATACGTGGATGGTTCTGTTTGGGAGTCGAGGGTCAGGGAGATGATTTTCCACATCCACGCCCCAGTCATGTTCGCTTGGAGATGCTTGTTGTCCCCGTGGATTTCCTCTGGTTTGGCAGGGTAGCTCCCAAAATGCATGAGAGCTGGAATTTCCACATGGGTACAGCCGTATAACTGTACAACAAAGGACTAGCGTCCTGTGCACTGGGTATCCTGCCTTCATAAGTTCCAGATCACACTGACCTTTGTTGTTACTAATAATGCTTGACTTAATTTAGTGTTAGAAGTACTAGATTGACGTACCAGAGATGAAAAGGCCATACACCCAGTAGCTAGCCGCTAATTAAAAATATTTGTAACTATTCAGGCTATGATTCCTTAGCAGATCTACAATTGCTTCACCCCGCATAGTCATGCATTTTATGGGCTCTACTTTCAGTATGAATGGGATTAGAATGATGGAATAACAGTTTTCTTAAATCTGGGTTTCATGAATGTTGCCGCTGTGCTTTTTTACACTTGATTGTTCAAAGGACGTATGGGATACATCGCATTCCATCATCGAAACAGCCGGTCTTCACAATGGCGGCTGCTCTTCCCCTTTCGGCAAGCAGAGGATGGGGATATGAATGAACAGGGAGCGGCGGGGCTTTAACGAGTGACCTCCGGTCACTGTGTTCTCTAATATATCTGCTGGTTAATTATTAATTAGCTCAGTCATGATGCCCCTTGATTAAATATACACTTTCACTGAAAGCCGGCCCGAAATGAGATAGTTATTACAAAATAATTGTACTCATAATTCATACTGATTTTATATTCAAAACAAGTGCTTTGAGTATTTTTTGGGGCTACTTTTACTACTGATATGTTACTTTTAATGATGAAATATTATTCTTGTCATGATGTAATATTTTAATCATCTGTGAACCCAATCTCCTTCCCTCTCATCCATCCATCCATCCATCCATCTTGTCATTCTTCCCTCCAATACTGCTTATCCAGTATGGACTCACAGGTTATATAATTACCTCTTTTCCAGCTCTCACCAACGTGAAACTGTGGGCCATCGACCGACAATGTTTCCAGACGATCATGATGCGGACGGGGCTGATCAAGCATGCAGAATACATGGAGTTTTTAAAAAGGTGAGGGACGCTTCTTGAGGGCACGTCGCGAAACTCCTCCCTGCTTGCAGAAGGTTCCGGAACACAGGGCGGCCTCGCCGTGGCTGTTCTGTGAATCAGTCCCCAGTGGTGAGTCTTTTTGCGACAGGGAAACATACCTCGGCGTTTCCCAGGCTTTTGATCATCGCTGTGCGATTTGCATAATGGTTGACAGAAAAGAAGTGGAGATCTCAAATCTAGAAAAGCTTATTTTACATATTAAAGAAAGAAACAAACCTTATTAATCTGGCAAGTCAGATGAAAGAAATGATCATCAAAGAGTATGAATCATTGCATAATGAATGTTTCGTTGGTTTCAGCTTGGCACCAGTGTGTGATTATTGTAATATGATAAGCTATTTTTAGCTTGCACGTTATTCATTTTTAAAGATTATTGTTGCACATTCACATGCAGTAATGTATTCCCTATTCTGCACTCACATAGTCTCCTTCTTCTCTCGTTTTCTTGTTTAACACTGGTTGATGTCATGGAATTGTATTTCCTCTAAATCCATCAATCCAGTTTGCCTTTAATGCACTTATTGAAAGTGATTCGTGATATTTCGGGATGCTGGGTTCTTCAGAAAAATGCCAGCCTCCCCCTGCTGACCCCCAATACTCCTCGCAATCCCACTGAACCTCTGGCCTCGAAACATTGTAATGGCCTGGAAATAGTAGTGGATGAACATTACACCTCAGTGACTGCATTACACTGCTGCAGTTACCCATGGTCTAAAAAGTGAATTGCCAGTTAATGCATCGGTACGGCATCATAGGGGAAGCTCCGTCCTCCTAATGCTTTTAACTTTGCAATTGTGTTGCACAAAATGACTTTCTTTAATAAAATGCGTATACCCGTACGGCTATACATAGCTATAAAATTAAATTTGAAACATTATTGTATAATGTAAAAATATCGATTGAACCGAATGTAATAATGTCCCAATGATTAATTAATAGCTGTCTCTATTGTTTAACCACACAAAGAACAGAAACATGTTTCCATTAGGGTCTTATTAAGGAACAACAGAAATATTTATGTTTAGTGTTATATTCCAGTATGTACTGTAGAATTGATTTAACAACCTTAAAGCATTTTATATATTACTTGTGTATATAATGGATTCTGTAAAGGTCTTATGAATTGGTATAAAAATATCATAACTACAGCTCTCCTTTTTCTACTGGATGACAAATCTGTGAACACCAATCTACTGTTTTGTTTGTTTTTCAGTTTGAAGTAATATTGATTTGATGCCTGACTACTTTTTAATTATTTTGGTAAACCACGGCACACGAAGCATAGAAATCACAGAAGATTAAGCTGTAGCTTTTAAAAGAAAAAGCCTTAAAAAGGTCATTCTGTCAAACATCAGCAGTTCCTGCATAAATACCTTGCACAAGTGATTTGAAATATTGAACTTTCGCGAATGAAGCGTTTTACAAATCTGTTACATAGTCATGATATTATAGAGTATCAGTATAGTATTAACCAGTTAAACCAAAGGTTGAATTAAGAAACAGGAGTGTTTTTGGCAGCAAAGACAACAGACTTCAAATGTAACTGAAAATGCTATTATATATAGTAATCAGTAATCAGTAATCAGTACTTAACTCTTCCACCACAAATCTACAAGTGAAGAGGAATGACAATCACAACAATTATATGTTCAGGGTACTTCTCCTCTATTGTCTGTATAGTCTGTAGTAAACATTATTCAGATGAAGTAACCAGTATATACCCATATTATAGTATTATGCATACTTTGTGTGCGTATGAGAGAAAATTAGTTGTGTAATATTTGTATTACTTTACAGTGGTATTTTTGCTAGTATAGGAGCCATGTTTTGGTTGCATCTCACTGTACGTCGCCTCGAGCGTTCTGCAAGACAGAGGAGCCACGCATGCTTACTTACAAGGCTTTTCAAACTGCGCTTTACTGGAAATCGCCTGACAGATGATGTCACGCACTGGAAAGGCGGGCATTGATTAAAGTGAAGTCAGCTTTTAGTCGTAATGCAAGATGCCTTTTGTGCATTGCTGGCTAAAGAGTGCCTGTAGTCTCACCCATTTCACATAAATCGATGGTCTCGCTTTCCTCCTTCCGTTAAGCTATGGTAATGGCAAGGTTATTAAAGTCTTTCTGACAAGTTGGACACATTTAATTATTATTTTTTTGCTTTTACTCAAATATTATGCCTGAATTTATATGATCTTATACTGAGAAAAGTGTAAATTTATATATATATATATGTATATATATATACACGTCATATATAAATATGTATTATGTAAGGTAGTCAATGTAAAATATTTAGTGAGTCTTTTTTTCTATGCTTCTCGTAATCCTTGTTGTATTAAAATATATATTTACAGATGATATTATATATCAGGATTATGAGGCATATCTGCTTTTCCTATGTAACCTCACACCTAAACCCTACGAGATTATGACCTTCCTACGAGATTATCGTCTTCCTACGAGAGCTCAAATCTATTAACACTCTCAGTCCCGGGAGCCTTTTGAAGCTACGCTTTAAGAAAAGTGACAAGTCCCCGGCTCCAAAAGTAGCTATAAGTGTTGCAAACAGAGCTGTCAGCTTGTTTACTTTTGACTGTGTTTGTTTTCAAGGCATTGTGTGAATCTAATAATCATCTGCCTTCGGATTCTTGGGCGTTTTTCCAAGTGTGTCATCCCTTTAATATCGAAGAAACAAATACGTTAACTATACAACTCTTCAGAGCTAAGTTCAGAAAGACACCAGAAATGAGGAGTATAGAAATGCATTCGTTTTCCACATCTAACGTGCTAGAAGGTCAGGATTAATTGTCAAAGTTTCCCATGTTCCTAAGTAGCAGCTCTAAACATTTTCCAACCTTCAAGGTCTTAGGCTTGACATGAAGACTACAGATAAGTCTCTGGGTCTTCAGAAGGTAGTCAAGGCCATCTATGTTTATCTAGGTCCTCTATATGGCTTTTTTTTGGCAATTACTGACATTCTTCAGGGGAAGGAGTTGTAAGCAAATAAAATCCTTATAGATGCCAGGGAAAGTTAAGTGGTAGATAACCTAAAGTAAGGCATATTTTCCCCAGTACATTGTATTTCTTTTTCCATTTAGCCTTTACTTTAAGGTACGGTAGCATCCTACACCTTTGACACAGCATGCATACATATAATAAGGAATGAATACAGTAATGTCTCGCTGCAACAAGACTGTAGTATATCTGTGTGCCGAATTTCATGCTGGCAGGATATATATACACAGTACCAGTCAAAAGTCTGGAAACGCCAAGCTGCCTAAAAAGGAGAGTGACAGTGTCGCATCATATAACCTGGCCACCTGACCTAAACACAGCAGAAATGATTTTGGAGGAGTTTAACCAAACAGTGAAGTGAAGGCGACTAATGAATGCTCAGCATGTATGTGGGAGCTCCTTCAGGGCAGTTAGTAAAGCATCCCAACAGACCACCTCATGAAACTGACAGAGGAGACGATTGGGGTTAAGGGCATTGCTCAAGGGCCCAATGGTGAGATAATCCTGCCGAACACGGGATTTGACCCAGCAACCATCTGATTCCTAAACCACAGAGCTGCCCCCCCCAACAAATTATTTTTTTATTTATTACTGTTTTGGTCAGTGCCCAATTCCATGAATGTTATTTTATAGTTTTGATGTCTGTAATTATTCTAAAATGTAGAGAATATTACAAAATTTTGACTGTGTGTGTGTTTGTCCAGGGCTGTGTGGTACTACAGTTATCTCCAGCGGCAATTCTAGACCATTTTAACCGGGGGGGGGCAGACTGAGGCCAGTGGTTCAGTTAGCCAGATGCATTTGACCTTAATGTCCTCCATGAATTACTTACACTACACTGCCAGCATTAAGAAGCAAAAGACAATTATGAAAACCGGTAAGCTATTTATGCAATTCTATGCAGTCATATTTTACAGATTTAACAAATACGTAACTCACTCTGATTCATTGTTTAGACTGTCTTGCTTCCACAAACTTGATTATTTTTTTCTGCCATTAACTTCACTTTTCACCAGCTGAAGGGACTCGACCAGCCGACACACCGGCGTTAATAGTCCATCAGGAAAATGTGCTTCTGTCTATGTTTCGCTTGTTCCCAGCGCACACATTTTTAGCCCATGTATATAAATGTAAATAATAAAAATAGCAATAATACATTTATTTCAGACTCAAGTAGCATATGTATTTGTTACTTGCATGTTATCACAGGGCCCCCGCCCCACCCCACCAGAACTACCTTTGCAACATACCGGGGGGGGAGGGGAGGGCTCTGAGATGGCCTGGGACGGGCCCGTGTCCTTATATTACGATTAATTTCTAATTATATTCCTGAAACAGAGAAATGTATGTCATTTGGAGGTAGGTGTAAGGGTTTGTCTGGGATGTAGGGATGCTGGTGACTCATCCCCGGCCGTAATGTACCACTGACCTCCAACAAAGTCTCTGAATATCAACCTCATAGCCAATATTCCCAGCCATGTTAATTAAAGGAGCAATCCCGCAGTCATTGCGCTCTAACTGTCACACTGGCGGTCTTCTATATTGTCTCATCAAACCCTAAGCTAATGGAGGTAGCTTCGGCGTGATTAAATGTTAATCCTTCAATCTCTCTGTTTGCTGCAGCGTTCCCACGTTCCAAGGCCTTCCGGAGGAGATCCTGAGCAAGCTTGCTGACGTACTGGAAGAGGTAAGAGGAGAGGATACTTCTTATCAAAATGAATCACTGCTTCATTTATGCAAACATTTACTGTTTTAAAGCCTTGAATCCTCCTTTTAGGCGAACTAGGTCTGTTTCCATTATGTTAGACTTAAGCATATTTTATAGGATAATGTATAGATTAAGAAAATGTTCTGTTTGGCTGGGAAAAGGCAAATTAAAACCCTCTCTATTATAAAGGCATTATATACTAGCCGTGAGCTATTAGCATGGATGTAGTGGAATGAATAATGACATGGACTTCATGTTCTGACTGGGCAGTGCTTGATGTTGCTTTATTAAATGATCAGCAAGTATTACAAAAAAAAATATTTTTTTGAAAAATAAATGGTCTAAATGGTCAAAACAATGTTTTACTGCGACACCCGCTAACATGGTGGGAGGTTAATAGAAATGGACTTGTCTAAAGCATGAAGGTGTAACCTTCCGTGGAATGAAATTGCTGAGGGTGTTCAGGCTGACATAAAACTTAATGGGTAGCTGTTTGGGGCCAGAGCGTTTGTTTACATCCTATGGTTAAAAAAAAAAAAACTTAGCTCATAGTATTTTTTTGCCCTCAGGATTGTCTCCAATATTTGTGTCCTAATATTTCTAATTTAACGTTTAAACCAGTCACAAATATTAATAGCTTATTAGCGCATTAAATTCCACCTGTTTGCCATCTATCCTAAATTCTTATAGTCTCCCGAGTCTTTTTGTAGGACAGGAGATAGGGGACAGTGCAGGGGGGTCAGTGAGACACGCAGCTGTGTTCCCAGAGGTCCTCTTTGTGCGTGAATGTATAAGCCAGCTGCTCTTCAAGCTGGATATGAGCCTCCATGATCCCATGGAGGTGTTAGAGGCTCTAAACAGGATAAATGACGGTGTGTAGCAGGTGGTCACTTCAGAGATGAGTGCTGCACATCCTACTAACATCACATGACAAGGTGGGCTGAGGGTTACACCACTCGAGTGCTGGACAGATGTCCATTCCCTGTCTCTCCTCGAACCTGACTGATGGGAGTTTTACGTACACAAAAATGTTCTGAGGGCAAAAGGAACAATGATTGGTTCAGAGGGATAACCAATTGAAATTTTAGAGGAAGCAGATCCAAGAAACTAGTGGGACTGGCCAATCAGATGTCTTGGTCCTGCCTCCTCTAGTTGCTTGGACCCACCTCCTCTGCAATTTGATTGGTTATCTAATTGTTGTTTTTTTTCTGCCCTCAGAACATTTTTGCATAAGTAAAACTCCTACAAGCTCGAACATATGGACCTTCAAGTGAGCGTCGCTAAATTTTGTTGAGTTTGTGCACCACCTTCCTGTAGTGTAAAGCTTGGCAAGGTTCTACTATTGTCATTAACAATAGGTTCTTGGTCCATATTGAAAGCTTTATATTGTCTTACTTGAAGCCCCCTTTCTTTTGCAGTTTTATGTGCCACATTGTTTCATATTATTGAGCTGAGAGACATGAACATTTTCTGAAATGCAGGAGACTATTTCATAGGTTCTGAAATGAGTAGGAAGCGGAAGAATGATAGTATCTGCCTTGCATTTCCTTTAATTGGGGTTAAGGTTAGGATCCTTTTAAACTGATTTTCAAGAATTATATGAGCTTTTCAGTTGCAGCTTCTTATGTTGGGTTAATAATTTTTCCCGCTAGCAGATACAGCATAGCTCAAGCAAAAGGGTGACCCAGTGGCATCTTCAGAACAGCAAAACCAGGAATTTAACCTCCTTACTCTGATTCCTTTGCCTTACATCACCACTTTCATTTCTTAGCTCCCGGGGTCGTCCTAATGTCGCCCAAGTTGGCAGGCGAGCATCGCGCAGGGAGAACGACAGGCGCTGGTGGATTCCAAAGAATGTACATGACCCATTTTCTGCTAATTAACTAAGGATCTCCAGCAGCGTGTCTGCGGAAACCCATAGAAGAGATGTCAGAATGGCAGGGGAACACTGCTGTGTGAGATGTTCCATCTCAGAATTGGCATATTTCTGTTCGTTTTTCTGTCTAATCTCCTGCAATATCAATGTTAATTATACAGATCCCATGGGTGGAAGGCTCCTATAGTTGTACAGTCATTCATAACATATACACAAACAGCACGACTAATACTATACCTTAGCTTTGGGAAATAGGTAAAAAATACTGTTGCTCTAACGTGCGCAATGTCTTTCGCTGCTCACAGCTGTTGCAGTCTCTGTCACGGTTTAATCCCAGCTCCCTGAAAACTTTTAAATGAGACACTAGAAGCAAGACTTAAACCAACGGGAGCCGGAGATAGCGATTAACACACAACTGCGTCTAGATGGATTCCGAGCCAGTGAGTCACCTGCGAGAGGCGAGTCCCTCAAGCATGACGAGCGGAAGAGCTCCTTCTGATGCACTTTAGTAATCCCAACACTTTCGTTTTTAGATCACAATTATTCATTATAGGGTAGCAGAGCTGGGAGGAATACTTAAATGCGAGGGGTATTTACACTTCTTGTCGTTCTACGCCAAAGTCGATCGCAGTATGAAGTAGCTATATGATTAAATTCCGGCACGGTTTGCCTGCGGGCGGCGCGCTGTTGTTTACGAGCGCATTAGTCAAAACGCTACGCTAATCACCTTCCCACAACGCAGCGAAGGAAAATGGAACAATAAAAGTGACTGGAGGTTTTCTGTTGAATACCGCCCCGACGCTGATAAGCTGAAACTGTCGTATACGAAGAATATGTGATGTGTCTCAACCTACAGATCAGTCGGCGCGGAACATACGATTAGGGAATTTGCATTAATTGGATAAAAGCCCCGGTTGGATAAGTGTTTGCGGATGGGGATGGATGACTTAAAACCTAGCAATCAAATAATAAGATAATGCATAGAGTGGCAGGGTAAATGTAAGGCTGAGAACAAGCAAGGATGAGGATTCTGGGAATTTGAAACTAAGTGGGTTTTTAATAAACGTGGTTCAGATTTTGACTTTGGTTAATCCAGTTGAGAACCACTGCCTTAAAATTATTTTTTAAAAATGCCATAATTAAGTGAAGGACTATTGGCAGAAGTTGGAAAACAAACCAGGCTGTTCTGGGTGACTCTATGTGTCACGTAGCAGTGTCCTCTATGTCATATTGTCCTGTTTTCCAGGAGCCTTTCAACAAAGAGCTGCTCAGTGAAAGGCGTGACACAGCACAGGATGTTAGGATTGATGCAGTACGGGATTTTGATAACAAGACGTCAGCGAGGCTTTCTGGGAACCACCGCAGTTCATTACTGAGTAACATGAACACAGTGCATAAAACTAGCCCCCCCCCCCCCCCTGCTGTGTTTAATATATTTTTTATCATCACACATTAAATGTTAAACTTCTGCGGAGTTAGGTTCCCACAGATTTTTTTCTAGTATTAATAATCACTGAGTTTACTTGTAGCTATTACTACGGGGATTTAAACCTCTACTGAAAATCTCTGAAATTGTAAGGTACATTTTTGAGTATTCACTTCCGTTAGCCTAACTTTCTAACCAACTAATCCTAACCTCAAAAATTTGCTGCATTCTTCAATTTTTTTTTTTCCTTTTTCAGTCAGGAGCACTTGCTATTTTCATCAACCTGATTATATCTACACCATTGCCCCCTTAATAATGAGCCAATCATACATCCAATAATCATTTTTTTTAACCCTGGTTTGTCTACAGACTCTAATGGTTGGACTCAAACTGCAGAACCTGCTGTTTGAATAATGGGATTTTGGCCAAAGGTCCTTTATACGAAAGAATTGATGTGAATGTTTGGCCCAACCGGGCACCACTTTTTCCTTAATTGCCGGCTCACAGTTTCCTCAAAATGTATTGCGGTAATTAACACAGTACCGACATTACGGTCTAAAGAGGAAATGACCAAGGGACCTGTGCTTGTAGCGGTTAATGGCTACACATGTTCTGCATGGGTTTGAAGCGATGACCTCATTCCTCATCCAACAGTGCGGCTGAAAACACCGGCTGTCCCGCCATTACCGCCGCTAGCTCACTTATCGTACTTATTGAAGTGACATATTCTGAGGCCAAAGGAAGTGTCTCGTTCTATCATTTCATAAACATTCAGAGCACAGAAGATAACAATGAAATGAGCTGCAGGGAAAGGTGGCAGAGGCCCCGCCATGTTTTCTAGCTTCCCTGGCAGATTTAGCCACACATAAACAGCTAACGGCTAAAAACAACGCGGTTACCCGAAGTTGTTTATGAGCGGGGCACGTGTAGCAGATGTGAGACAGAGTGTGGGGCTGAGATGCGGCGAGTTCAGGCTGAATAAATAGCAGAGTGTGCAGCTCATGCCCAAAACCGCGTGTCTCACTACGGGCACTTAAGTAGAGCCGGGAAGGTCTCGATTGTTTCTGCTCCCCGACATCTGGGGCCTGTCAAGAGGTGGGCGGAGGTTCCCACACTGCTCCGAGCAGAATGAAGAACCGCGTGTCAAAAGTTCACATTTTTCCATTCGGCAGTGGGGGTGACGGAGGGGAGGCCAGTGGAAGGGAGTTTTTTTTTTGGGGGGGTTCCGGAAGGCTGACTTATTGCAGTCAGCCATCCAGCTAACAGATGTTAAGTCTACCTTATTAATAATTAACGGAGAGAGAGAGCTGAGAGCAGCTGGTGCCAATCAATGAGGCACAGACATCGGCTTCAGCTGGACGATTTAGTAGCATGAAAGCCACACCACCTGCGTCGTAAGCCTGCTTTGTGCTTCCTCGTTTTGCGACTTAGCTATGTGTATTTATTATTATTAGTATGATAGATAGAACGAACAATAGATCAACAGATTGATTGATCAACCAGAATCAGGTTTATTGGCCATGCATGTTCCCTACATAGATACAAACACTGTTAAGACAAGACAATCATCTTACACAGTCCAGTTGATATATTCAGTGCGCAAGAGTACAGTGCAAGGAATGTTGGAATAAATGTTTGTACATAAGAATACAAGAAGTACACTGATTTATGACGATGAAGTATTGCGTGTTAATGGGACGGGGGGGGTGGCTGAGGTAGGTAGATTGATTTAATCAATTTTTTTACTTTGCTTTACCGGGATATGCAGGGATATGGATTTGCATGCATTTTTATTTATCTATTTCAGATTAAGTATCGGTAGCATTCATTTAAAAAATTAATTTTGTGATATTGCACCTCATTTACAGGTATTGCCGTTATCCTCTTACGAAAAGCTCGTCTCTGAATAACTTTTTTTTAAATGGCAAATGTATTTCTCTCCAAATTGTAGGGACATTAGATAATGAAACTGAATGTGGTATTTTCTAACTGATTTGGAATGTTGGTGAATTTCATCTTTCATCTCATGAATGGGTCTAGCTAAACATTTATGCTGGAGAGAGAGATACAGTTTTTCGTTATTCATGAGATTTGACACAATTCTTGCTCTTGTTTGAAAGCGAGTTCTCACATGCTCTTCTGCCCCCGTGGTCAGGCTTCTGCCCAGCCTGTCCCTCAGACCTGGCAGCGGTTTATCCCGCCGTCACAGGAAAGCTGGAGGACTTTCCTGTTCATCTTCGGAAATGTCAGCACTTTGGTCACGGCGACCTCGCTCATGTTTCGTGTTTTTCCCGCCTCTGAATGGTGGAGCCGGTGTCACCCTCTTTGGCTGGGGTGGCCCTGAGACAAGGGCAAGAAATGGCCCCGCTCTGTGAAATGTGACCGGGGGCAAAGAGGGAACAAAAAAAAAAAATATCCCAGAGGTAATACCAGAGAGACTCGGCTGTCTGCAGCCTTTTGCTTCCGAGGTCGATGTGAGAATCCGCTTACTGAAGGATTCCCTAAGGCCTCATTGAGACTGTTTACTCCAAACCTGTGAACAACCACACCAAGGAGGACCTGCACATGGAGCCAATGGAATGTAGGGAGGTCATGTACAATGTACTTAAAATGCCTGTTATAAGTTCAGTTTAAGATCTGTCGGAAATTATGAGGAACAATATGAGCACGCTGGTAGATTATTTCACTATTATTATTCTTATTTACGTACAGGTGGCATGATGATGTAGTACTTAGCGTAGTCGCCTCACACCTCTGAAAATCCAGGTTTGATTTCTCGCCCTAACTCTATGACACTGTTTATTCCTTGAGATGGGTTGGCATCACATCCTGGGTTGTTCCCTGCCTTGTTCCCTGTGATGGGTTGGTGCCCCATCTTGGGTTGTTCCCTGCCTTGTGCCCTGTGATGGGTTGGTGCCCCATCCTGGGTTGTTCCCTGCCTTGTGCCCTGTGATGGGTTGGCGCCCCATCCTGGGTTGTTCCCTGCCTTGTGCCTTGTGATGGGTTGGTGCCCCATCTTGGGTTGTTCCCTGCCTTGTGCCTTGTGATCGGTTGGCGCCCCATCCTGGGTTGTTCCCTGCCTTGTGCCTTGTGATCGGTTGGCGCCCCATCCTGGGTTGTTCCCTGCCTTGTGCCCATAATTTTTAGGACAGACTCCTCAACCCTGTATAGGACAAGAGGTATAGAAGATGAATGAATAATTAATTGCTTCTTTCTTAACTGTACATCCTCATGTTTGTGGTACAGTGAGAAAACTGAAAGATTACGCGATATGTTCAAGAACAATAGTGTTCCGGCTTAGACGTCCAATGAATAGGTAGCGATTTGTTTATTCGTTCATTCATCCTCAGCTAATAAATGTCAGACATTGGACGGGATGTTTCTGCGGCCCCTCAGAGGTGCCCCCTCTTATAAATCAATAGCCCTATTTCCAGCGCTCGATTTCATGTTAGGTTAGTGCCGGGATTTTGGCATTTCCTAACAACTTCCTCTGGAACCTGACAGCGGTGTCCTTACAGTCGGAGCACTGTCAACAGTCGCTGATTAATCTGAAAATGGAGGTGGATTGATTTCTGAAGTGCATGTGTATATTTTTCCTGTGTGTGTCCAAATGTTTTGTTTTTTTTTTCATTAATCCCTTTTGGATGTTTTCACTCAATAATCGAGTTTTATAACCTCCCATGAACATTTCTTTATTTTTGTTAGTCACAAGTGCATTACTTGTAAGTTTGGCACTACTGCTTAGTGTTTAACAGCACTTGGCTGTACTTTATGGCTGGTTCACTGTACAAAACAAAGGAACCAAAGACATAAACGCCCAGCTTGTCAATGAGCGAATCTGCTGGTTTTATTTGGGACAACAAGAACATGACCAGTGACGGTTCAGACAAGCAGTCCTACCAATATAGGCCTGTCTTTAACACACAGGTTACTCGTTAGTGAAATATAAAAGGTTGGGACTGAAGAATTAAACAGCCTGAAGAAACTGTAACAGATATATAAAATGTAGCTTGTTAAAAGATTAAATCCCCTGCATTTTACTTATTTTAATTGGTACACTTGTGCGTGATTATATAGTAATAATGAAATATGTAATTATGAAGATTATGTAAAGTTTGCATGCCTTTGATAATGGCATGATTATAAAATGTGTGGTCAAGGAACAAAGAATTGAATTAATGTTATATTTTTATCTCTTAGAATAACACAACTTATGAACTTTGATAATATTCTGCTTGTGAGCACTTTGCAGCCAAATACAGTAGGCTTTTAATTTATTTGCATGTTTAAGTCTGTCTGATTTTGCAGCCGTTTATGGTACGAACTCCCCAGATGGCCTAACCCTGACCCTGCGCTTGTACACGCGGTCCCATGAAAGCTGATCATTGTCCTTCTCACTTTTCCTTTTTCACTCTTTCTTCCTGCTGTGTCATCCACAATCCCACTAAAAACTGCTCTGTTCCCTGATGAAACTGGCATTGTACACCTCGTTCGAACACTGCTTTTCACGTTTAGCCTCATATTTTGTGAACAGACCTTACCGTCCCTCCTTCGTTTGCGAGTTTATAGACACGAAGCAAAACAAAATGAAAATGTGGGAAAATGTTTTATATTTCAGTTATTCTCTTTATGACATCACCTACCATTAATGTGTATTTGATTTTGACTCCTGACAAACATATCAAATTATCTCATTTAATTTCCTTTATATGACAGACAAGAAAGTCTTAGCTTAGAGCAATTTCCATTTCAATTTCCATAACATTCAGAAAAATGCGTTTTCAAAAACGATCAATGTGGATAACTTAAAACCATTTTCAGGAACAACATTCACAGACAAAATTGATGCCCCACTTTTTAAATCTGAACCTAGCTGTTACTTGTTGATATCACTGCTTGTGTTTTGTGGCTCATGCGAAAACAAATTTTATACCACAGACAGAGCTGGCATGTGAAAATTATAATGTATTCATGGAAGTATAGTGGCGGTACAGCTACTGTAGCACTGGTATGGGTTTGATTCCTGCTCTGCCTTTGCGACTCATGTTTCTATGACCTACCTGTTCTTTTGTAGGTTTGCAACAGGCATTCATTCTTCTCACAGCCCAGAGTCACCTCAATAGGATAATTGGTGGCCCTAAATTGCCCATATTACCTGAGTATGTGTGAGTGTGTACTCTACAATGGGCTAACATCCTGTCTCCAGCTTTGTACCCTGTGCTTCCTGGCATAAGCTCCAGGTTCGCAATGGAACCTCATGGTTTATCAGTTATGGAAGATAGGTGGAGAGAAAGTATATGTATTTGGGCAGAGCCATTATAGACTAAATAGTGTGGACGATATGAACATGTGAAAAGGAGTAGTTGCACTTCTCTGTTGTTGGATGAGTGGTGTGCATTTATGGAGTATGCCCTGGTTTTACTGCTCCCCGACTGCTAGAAATTGTAAGTAGTAGGGTCTAGCATGGGCAGACCTAACTGTGCAACCGGCTCACGAACTGCCCCGTCTGGAAAAGCTCTATGCACTGATAAAATGTCGATGCTCCGTAGCTAATCTGTGATTAGCTAAATGCTAAATATTTGCGTTAGCAAGTGTTAGCATGCCGTATAGCTTGGAGGTGTGGTACAGCTCTGCCGTCTCAGGGGGACAGCTGAGGAAGTT
>JAODJX010000043.1:10090546-10102161 GCA_026776945.1 Isichthys henryi
CCCCCCCCCCCCCCCCCCCCCCCCCCCCCCCCCCCCCCCCCCCCCCCCCCCCCCCCCCCCCCCCCCCCCCATCCAGGAGAATTTCCAGGTGGGAGGGATTGTGTGTCATGGGTGCCTGCTTGAAGTCATTTTGTCCCGAGCCCAGGAATTATATGCGACAGATCTGGCCTGGTAACTGTTGCACATGCACAATGATATGTGCAGTTGTATGTATGATCTTAACAAGGATTTCAGGTATCGTAATCTCTTGTGTACTGGAGGACCTTTTTGCACAATCCTCAGGAAGTGCCATAGGAATGAGGCTTTGTCCTGGTATAGGGGTTCGATTCTGAAAAGCTGAACAGAAGTCAGTCATTCACGGAAAATAACCTGCCTACGAAATTAAGGTGCTTAATTTCTGCCCTCCAACACAAATTGGAAACAGAAATGTCTTCTGGTGAGTCTTTTCAGAAAACAAAAACTTGCTCGAGTGCCATGTAATGCAATTTCTTTCAGAGAGAATTACTTGGTTATAAGAAAATGAACTCTAGGTGGAATTTTCCTTTAATGTGTTTAGCAACTATAGTTGTTATTGCGGTCTGCCTGAGTTTTGCAGTCATTGCAGCAGGCAGCATCATTGGTTTGGGAAGAGGGCTTGCATCAGAGATGTTTAGGATCAAATTCCCAGGAGGCCTTGTTGGTGTAACTGAGGAGACAAGCTAGACTTGGTCTTCTTCTGTAAATACCCGAGGTATTTACCCTGCTTTAGACACAACCTATTATTATTATTATTGTTATTATTATTATTATTATAATATGTCCTGTGCTGGACTGGCACCCCGTCAATGGCGATGACTCATCATGACCCTTTTCTGGATAATCAGTATGGAAGATGACTGGAGTAACATTGATACTGGTTACTGGGACAGTAGAGTGGAGTAATGTGGCCACTCTTCCTGCAGACGCACTACGAGGACGGCGAGTACATCATCCGGCAGGGTGCCAGAGGAGATACCTTCTTCATTATCAGCAAAGGGAAGGTGAGATTTCAGCGAGGCCGATCAGCTCACCCTCACCCATTATTAACGATGATGGAGGTCGCTGGCTCCGTCCCCTGCCCTCGCAGCACAAGGTAACACTTTTCAGATTCGATTACAGTTCCTCTGCCAACAGGACAACCCTCCCCCCTCCTGCTCTGATTGGCTGAGATTTATGAAGAGCAAGCATACTGTATGTAGGATTAGCACCCTGGAGTGATGTTAACGTCTTGGCTGAAACTGCTATTCTGAGATCTTATAGATGTTTTAGGTTTGTGTCATGGAGACTCCATACTGCAACTATGCTAGTTTTCAGCCATGGCACATAGCATTTTAACAGTAATGTTAATATTTTCTGTAGCAAGGCAAATATGTAATTGTAATTTGTATTGAATTGTAATTTCCATTGAATTTCAATTTCAATTGTAATTGGGATAATTAATAATGCTAATATCGTGACTCAATAAGTAGCATATTTGAGGGGTTGAATCCTGCCTCCGGCTGTGTGTTGTGGTTTCTGGTTCTCCCCTTGGTGCACGAATTTCCTCCCGACACACCATCTCATTCTCTCCACCTGATATATCTGAACTGCCTGTCGTATTTGTGTGCATGCCCTGTGATGGGCTTCCGGACTGTTCCCTGCCACAGTGCAACCCTGGGCTCGATTTGTGCTACGGAAGATGGACAGATGATGAAATGTTAGCACAAGAAGTTCCCATTTCCTTCGATGTTCGGGTTAATGCTAACGCTTAAATCTCAGCTTCCTGTGAGACTGTGCTATTCACACGGCCGCCGGTTTTTGCGCCTAAATATGACATGTAAACCTTATTATCCATTTCCCTTCTTGTATTCTTTGACCCAGTCGCCATTCACTCTGCACAGAAAGCTCCATGGACCCATTGACCTCACTGCACTGTGGGCAGCTACGCTCCGAGAAACCTGACATTGTTTCCTTTGACAGGTGAATGTCACCCGAGAAGATGCACCCAACGAGGATCCGGTCTACCTGCGGGCGCTGGGGAAGGGAGACTGGTTCGGAGAGAAGGCACTTCAGGGGTAAGGGTGTTTAAACCCACCAGGGTCTCATGGCCCAATGGGCACCAGTCCCCCCCATCTGATCAGTTTGTCAGAATAGGTAGGAAAATGACATATGACAACTCGGTTAATTAAATCTTGCTTAAGGCCTTGAAAAGGGTGAGAGGTTTGTACCGCAGAACTAGAGATAAAGAAAGCAATAGGCGAGCAGCCATTTAGTGGAAAATTTCAGGGCATAATTAGTCCCAGATGGTATAAATTTGTGCTGTTGAGTTTTCACTCATTGCTGTTGTGTTCAGGCTTCTACGCCTGTCCCAGTGTTAGCTAGGAATTAAAGGCAAAGACGCGAAACAAACACAAGCTAATGATAAAAGAGCCAATTACACTGGGAAAAAAACGTATGACAGAATGGAAATATTCTCATATGACGATATGGAGTAAAAATGGTTTTTCTTCACCTCCCTTTTAATAGCCTACACCATTTCCTTCACTGCTACAAGTCATGGTGGTAGGAAAACTAAAGTTTACCATTTTCACAATACAGGTGATTTAACAAAGCATTTCGGTGCAACTTAAATATTGCCAGCTACAACTTATTTTCCAGGCCCTACAGGAAAAAACAGATCTACTTTAATGTCAGATTTAGGACAGACATGATATGGTTTTGCTTATAAATTGGCAGCATGTATATATGAGGACTGTGTGCTGGAAATTTATTGCACGTGTAACTCACTGGCGGTAACCAGAGCACAAAGATGAGAGGAGAGATAACAGAGTTATAGGGACACCTTGTGGTTGAGAGAAGAGTAAGCGATGAGCTTAACACTGCTGGCCTGTGGGTGGTAGTTACATTCCTGTGTAATGTTTGCTCACACTCTGTAAATATATAGTCAGTATGTGGCCCATAGGAGAGAAGGCTTTAACAAACCAAAGATTACAACAAGAAAACCACAACATGGAATTGGGTTTGGGTCACTTACGTTAATTTACAGTTATTTATTTACCAGATGCTTTTTGTCTAAAGTGACAGACAAGTGAGATATGATCACTGTCACTCTGCCTAGCAGGGGATTTGAACCCACGACATTCCAGACATGGGCGTCGGGCTGAAACCCGTTGAATGACGCACCACAGGCTTAAGATCACTTCAAATGAAAGAGGCGCCCGCGACGAAATAACAAAAAAGCTCAGCTAGAAAAGCAGAGATTCTGACTCAACGGCTGAGACTCTGAACCCCATCTAGCTGACCCTGTATAGACCTCCGACAAAAACATGCTGGGTGAGTCGGGGTCAGCTGGGCTTAATACTCGCGCTGTCTGGAGGCATGGAGACAGTGATCAACCGGGCAACACAAGAAATCAAACCAAATCAAACCATTTTACTGCTCCTGATTATTGCTATATATGTGTGTGTGTGTGTGTGTGTGCGTGTGTCTATATATATATATATATATATATATATATATATATATATGATATGCACGCACACAGATGGGCACATGCAAACAGATTAAACAAATGCAGAATGCGTAGATATATAAAAATGCCAACACTCTGAATTGTTCTAGTCTTAGCCTGAGAAAAGCTTTTAGCATTATCCGGCGGTCTCGTTGCACACTGATGCGATTTACAATGTTTTGCGGCTGAGCAGAATGGGGATGGTAGTTGTCTCCCCTGTGCGTGACTGAGGGGGCGAAGCCCCCTGCTCGCCCTGTGCCACATTAGATCAAAGACGGGCAGAGACCGGAGCGAGCTTCAGCTCGAATTAAGCAGAGACGGCCCTGCGCTAATGGGAAGGTTACATGTGGAGACCTGCTGCCATTGGCCAGAGCAAAGGAGGGCCATACCAAGGTGAAACCTCTTTCGGGGGGGGGGGGGGGGTTTATTAGACAGGAAGCAGAGTAGGTGGACACTGAATTCAGCCTGCCCAGGGGGGTTGGATGCCCTCGGCCCAGGGTGTTGGTCAGGGGAGTCCCAAGCTTATGCTCATCGAAATTGCACAGCGACACCTGCTGGTGATGTAGATACCGGCAGGTTTTAGCGAAACATCGATACCTCCTATTCCTCTGCACTCCCACTGGAAAAGGTACCACATAGAGAAGGCCAATGCTGGAGATTTTGGGCCCCATGAAAACATATCATGTTGGGCTCCCAACTCAGACCAATCCTGTTATGTTTTAGGGCCCCTCAGGATCCCCTTGGAATCGTCCTAACTTCCCCCCCCTTCATGGTGCCTCTGGTTTGTTGTCCTAAGCCCCCCACATACACACACGTTGTATGTCAACCCCACAATGTTTCATGAATCATTACACCCCCCCACTCCATATTTGTGGTTTACTCAGATAAGAGTGTGACATAGGTGAAATGACCCTGACAGCACAGGGGTGGGCGGGAGGTGGGTGCATTACTGTATTTCTCATAGCCAAAGGATTAGAGGCCGACTAGATCTGAGGTGCTTACCAGAAAGATTAAAATAGTGTGATGAGGTGGTGAAATGCAACAAGAACCACAGAGAGACGGGAACAGAAGAACAAGAACACAGGAACTGGAACAGGAGAACCGGAACAGGAACAGGAGAACAGGAACAAAAGAACCGGAATAAGAGAGGGCAAGAAGCAGAAGAGTTTTGTCTGATAATTGCTTTAGTTCTTTAGTTAATCAGTTATCATTTCCTAATAACAATTTCATTTATCTAATTGTTATGGTATCCACTGTGTTTCTAAGTCTTTCTTTAATCCTTGGAGTAGTTTATTGACATACAGAAAACCTATAATTGAAGTGTCAGGAACGACAGGAGTATTATTGGTTTCTGTGTAATTACCATTTTTCATTATTTTTTTCAGTATTATGATAAAGGATCAGACACATATTGGGTCTTACTATAATTTTCATGTAACCACTTGGTATCTACTTTGTTACAGACTTCTCTGATGTTCATCTAAGGACGGTACTAGAGGCAGCAGAATGTAACATGCTAAATACGTATTTCGCTAGTTTATTTTGAGGGGTGCCGTCTTTTTAAAAGGGTTCTTTTTCATATGTTTTTGATCCTGCGCCACAGATTGTATGAGAAGGAAATCTTGAGCGTGAGTATGTTTTACAAAACAATTGGCCCTCGAGAAGGCTACCGTGTTTATCGAAGGCTGCGTCTTTTATCTCTCGTAATATTTACAAAGTGATTCTTCTTCTCTGAGCGATTAACAAGGGTCCATTTCGGGCGATGGGGTTGTGAGGGACTTGTGAAGGAGCACCATAGTGATTCTCCTGAATGCTCTCTCCACAGCCTCCAGCTGATTAAATTACTTGTCACTTATTTGTTTGTTTATTCTTTTTTTAAAAATGTATTTTTTCTGCTGGGAATATAACACCAAAAATTGTATTTCCATGCTAAAGATGTGCCTCCTTTTTTTCTCTCTCTCTTAATGGGGCAGGGGGTGGGGTGGTAGAGGTGAGAGAAGGTCTCCATGCCATCACAGGTTCTTATTTATACCTTCTTATCTTTTACTTTATCCAGTTGACAACCTTGCCCTTTTTGATTCCGAGAACATTTACCGTTATTATGATTGGTTTTGAAGAGGCAGTTGTCTGGATTAAGTTATCAGTACGAGCCGTTTCTGCCCTATCTCCTGTCTGCTGTTACTCCGTAAATTCCCATAGATGTGTACAGTAGGTATTTTATTCATCGCAGTGCATATATCATCCTGCCGTAGGCCATTGAGGTTGTCGAAGCATGTCGGTCCGGCTTTAAGTCAGAAGGGATCGCATCATTGAGGTTTCCGTCCTGGATGGAGGCTGTCCCATTTGAGGTTTTCACTTCATAGTAAAATTCTAGCAGCATGCAGGCCCTGCATTCTTTTGACAGACACGGGTCTGTTCGCCTTCGTGGGGTCTGAGGCGTGTGCTTCAGTTGACGTTGTATGACGGAGGACATGCTGTTAAATTCACGGTGCACATCCGCGGTGCTGAGTCTGGGGTCATCTGCTTTGCTGGCTGATACCTTGGTATCATTTACAATGCACCTATACTAGGAGTGAATGTATATAATACCCGGCCATTAGGATCAGGACCACTGCCAGCAGTAATAGTGCTTACAGATTCAGTATGCTGATACCCTTTTTGGTAAGAAAACACCCCAAGTTTTTAGCGCAGTCCTTAAAGCTAATTCAGTCACTGCTATGAGCTAGCCTTTGCGCCCGATTAAGCTATTCCTTAACGAAGGCCATTGTGTCTAATTAATGATTTGTAAACAGGATTTCCAAACACAAAAGTTACATAACCAGGGATCCTTAGGCGCCCAACCGATTTTAACAATGAGATCAACATTTACAAATAAAATACTCTAGCTACTGAGTCGTTATGGTATATTTTGCTGCCGACCAGGGTGGGGCGGGGGGGTTCCCTCGGTATATTCTGCCAAACAGGTTGGTGGTGAGCCTTCAGATACTTTGGCAATCACCATCGACCGGTTGGACACCAATGAAATAAAGCATTTTCCACTAATCATGTCACGATCAACCTCGAAACATGCCACAATCGAGGCGCCCTCCCCTGGAGTCACCCGCGTCCCATTACGATAAATCGATTCATCATTGCTTGTTGCTTATTGGCTTCATATGAGCAGCAAAGTAGATCATTTCAGGGTGGTTTATTTAAAATGCAAGGCAAGGCAGTATATCCTGGTTTCCATGGTGAGAGAGCTGTTCTGAAAGTAGATTGTGACATTTTTAATGTGTAAATTCAGTCGCTGAATAAAGGACTCTACAGAAACGCAACAAAAGGAAGAATGAGCTTTAAACAAAAGGCAAACGAGTTACAAGTGACTATAACCATAGGGAGGCTTTGGTGTGAAACGTTCAAGCTTGTCAGCAGTGACCAGGCACACAGATATAGCAGCAGCCTCTGGACGTGGTCGATAGCGGCGCTGATTGACCAATAAAATGTTTTAGTTCATGATCATTCATTGGGTAGAGATTTGTAATTTGGTTTGATGTAGGTTATGAACATTCATTTTGATGTCCGGTGATCACTCAGTACCGTGTCACTCAGTGTTAAACGGTGACAGCTCACAGGTTATACAGGTTATATTGGATAATAAAATCACAGGTGTAGGACGCATTCAAATGACCAGCTTGTGCCTGAATTTTCATGTCATCTTCCAGTCTTCAAAGGGAATATAGTTTGTGCTGTTTCTTCTGGATGATTTTCTGAATGAAGACTAAACAAAGTTCATCCATGTTACGTTTCCTAATGTGTAGGGCCGTGCAGAGACTTTTCGAGGAGCAGGTGATAGACCAGTGAAATTTTCTAGTGTAGGGGGCATGCAAAGGGGGCAGGCGCTCCCCGATTACCCCCCTTCCCTCCCACCAACCCTCAGCATGTCCCTTGGTCTTTCACGAGGTCTCAGCACCTTAAATGTTTCATTCACTAAATTCCAAACTGGAAACTAGCTGCAAACTTAATAAGGCAGTGAGGGTTTTCTGATTTGGTTGGGAAAAACTCCATGTATAGCAGGTTGGTGACTCCTTATCTAGCCAAAACAAATTGCAAAACCCATTTCTGGTGCTCAAGCATAGACTTTAATGTACGTTGCTGTCAACCCATGTGCACATGAAGGAAACCAAATCAATGTGTTGGATCAGTGAAATGAAAAAGACATTTGAGTTTACTGTGCAGTGGGAAGCTACCACCCCTATTCAATATCAGTCCTGGAAAGAATTTATTTGATTATCTTTTCAACTGCAAACTGTCCTTAGAGATTGATGGAAGATGAAATTGCATTTGAAAACTAATTAATTTCATTTTGCAAAACTAGAAGGATAATATTTTTTTTTTTTTTTTTGTCGGAGATTAAATCTTAACCTATAATAAACAAACATATATTAATTCCTGAAAGACACAACTTGTTTTTCTTCGTGCCAGAAATCCTTTGCAGATGGCAGTTGAGAGCAAATATCCTTTCCCTGGCACGTGGCCGTTTTTCACGAGTAGCAGGTGCTGGTTTTATCTGCCTAGCTGAGCGAGAGCCTCATTCTGATTGCTGTGACGACCGGTGAGAGTGATCTGCCGCCCAGGGGATGGTGCCCGCCTCACGGTATGCCCGCGTGGACGTGTGACTCACGAGGACCCTCCACTTTAGCATGCCCTCGTGTGCCCGCTTGCTCTCGGGTCCCCGCAAGGCCCCCTGCCAGCCCGTGTAACCTTTTAGGAAGCGCAGGGCGGAGAATTCGTCTTGCCCCCAGACCCCTGCAAGGAAAACAGCCAGGCTGAGTGTGCAGTGGTCACAGCACATGGACGTTTTCTCGGATTGGGCTTCTAGTCGCCTATGGACTCCGCGGAATCCGACACAGACACCCGCAGCCGGGTCGGTTCCTGGTCAGAATTAACCGAAGATGATGACATAGACAACTGTACAGAGTAATACTCGTCAACGATTTACTTAATTCCAAATTAGAGAAGTGATGACTACTTTAGCTACGGGATTGCACACAGCTAAAGAAGCTTGCTAGCCTCAAGTTATTTAAGACACAGGCTGTGGTTTTTAACTATACATTATCATGTAGCATAATAGACTCAATTGAGTTTTGACGTAACATTGTTGACTGCTTCCCTGCCGAAAGGGATAGTCATATGCAATAAGATTCTCCTATTTTCTAAACAACATTTTTATTACTTTCACTCGTTCGGTGAATCCTAACATGGTCATCATGCCAAGAGAGATGCCTTATTGGTCACAAGAAGAAAAGGTTTCATCATCTTGCATCATCTTCCATCCATTCTATCATTAGCTGATAGTTTCTGGTAGTTTCTGTCGCAGTCACTAACCTTTGTGTGTGTATGCGTGTATATATATATATATAAAAGCAGTGGAAATCGTGCCTTTATCCAAACTAACAATTTCTGGACCGATGCTCTTCAATTAAAATTGAATGACAAAATTGAAATTGTATGACAGAAGAATGACTTCCTCTCTTTCTTTTTGGTTTGTCCACAGGGAGGACATCAGGACGGCCAATGTCATCGCGGCGGAGCCCGTCACTTGTCTGGTTATCGACAGAGAGTGAGTAACCTGTTCTTTAAGAACGAACTGTTGCTCGTCAAAGTGTTTTAGCTTTACTGTTTGTCTTGTTGAGCACCATGCCCTCCTCTGTGTTTCATTAATATCTGCTGGGAACTAATCCTTATTAATCTTGGGGTTGATATGGATTATTAATTCGCAAGATTGTAAGAGTAATTTACTGCTGCACCCAACTTCAGCTGAGGACAATTATCTGGGTGGAATACTAGTGAGGTATCCCCCCCCCCCCCCCAAATAACTATATCTGATGATACATAACTATAGTTCAGTAAGTAATTATCATATCAGTGAAGGTACATCGAAAACAGTGACTTATACAGCAGTCTTTTATGGCCTCCTTAAATTGTATGAATTACGCTAGCAAGCTTCATCTCCTTATCAGACTGATACTACCCCTCATTCACCTCATTTGAGTTTCCTGGTGTGGGATCTGAATCTGAAGTTATGGGAACTAACATTGTATTACTCTCTTCGGATCATTGGATGAGCAAATTAAATTTATATCCACTAACTCGAAATTACATAACCTTAATATGTCATCTTTAAATGAGTGGGATTTTGGTCGGCCAACTTGAATTAATCCATGGCAAAATAAGATTAATATTTAACAATTTGTTCTTCAAATGAATAATTCAGTGGTCAGATTCAACACTAGAAATTCCAGGTCAGTGACTCAGTGAAAATCCCAGAAATGCATTAATCGGATACTTGCTTCTCAGGAGTCTGAAGTGATAAGAGGTATAATCAAGGTTCTTCAAGCTAACAATATTAGCGGCCGCATTGGGAGAAATCTATGCAGCAGTTGGCGCTCTGTTGTGAGGCTGAGAGGAACCAATCACACTCTTCAGTGTAAGAGGAATTGAAGCCTTTAATGCAGCCATAACTATTCATTAAATTATACATTTTACCCCAACTTCGCTCATCTCAGGCGAAAACTAAATGCATGTCATTTTATTCCAACACTAAATTTATTATATTGAGCATTAAATTGTTAATTTGAGGAATGAATCTTGAAATAAGATTGTTTTTCTCATGGATTGTCATGAGCTTCATTTTCGTTATGCAACACGATTTTAAGTTACAACACTGCACCTATCCAGTTTCCGAGGCTGCGCAGTCCAAATTCAGATTCATTAAATTCGCTTCGCTTTTGCATAAATCCCCCCAGCTTACGGCTTCCAAGAAGAAGCGCGCAGTGTGGCAGCGGGGTGTGAATTGATGGGCTGCTTGTGGTGGGTAGGAGACCGCAAATGTTCTGGATGGCGGCATTAAAAAGCGATCCCGCTACTCGGCGGGGACACCGGCCGTTTAATCGCCGAGCACGGCTGAAAGTTTTACGACCCCTCTCATTAGGGGACCCCCTGCTATGGCCCGTCGCACCGCTTTCGTGACGTCACTCGCCGCACTTGATTCCCCGCCATTTCATTCGTGGCCAGATGGGGGCGCAAGATCCGCAGGAAGAGGGAGAAATGCGGCTCGGGCGCGTCAGGGGGACGCTGCTCAGCGGGAGACGGGCTAACGGTGCTCGCTTTATTTTTATTTTCTTCCTGACAAGCGAGATAAAGGCCTTGATACATGAGTGAAGGGACTTTATAGGATTGGCATTCGCAGTATTTTACCCCCCCGTTGTCACGTCAGCGGGGGGGATTACAGCGGCTGCCAGCACTGTCAACTGTTCATGGCCCGTGGACACCTTAACCCAAATTCATTGCTATTATTGAACGAAATTTTTTTTGCTGAGGGAATCTAGGACGACTTGTTCTGGTTACAATGATATTACAAACAGCAGAACGTCCAAAATAATAATATTGTTGACGGTAATGTGTCTGTGTCAGCAATATAGGCTGTCTAAATTTATGGTTAAAGCAAATGAACGGTAAAATAAAATAAACTCATATGTCAATGGCCATTTTATTAGATGTACCTGCTTGCAAACAGCCAGTTTGAAATGGTTCTGGAGGAAAATGTGTGTGCTGGTATTAGGTAGCTGCACTCAATGAAATGTACATGAGTGTATATTCAGTATAAAATATATTTTAATTTTTGCCTTGTCATTTAGCGATGGGATACCAAAAGCACTAGCAGATGTTTAAATCCACCATATAAACCTTTGATATTTATGATCACAAGTATCCAGAAGAAGTAGCTTAATGACAGTGAGCTTTACACAGCAGCCGATAAAGGGCAATTACATCAGTATTGTGCGTTTCACTGAGCGTGTTTAAGAGGCATAATTCAGAGACGGCAGCTAAAAGCTCGCGGTGATACACAGGGTAGGTGTGGGAGTGTGGGTGGACCAGCACAGGGTGACCATCCAGCGGAGAGAGATACGCAGGCTGTTCCCTGGAGTCTGGGCTGGCACAGATACTGCTGCTGTAGCTGACAAGGAGAACATGAGAAATCATAGGGGGGGGGGGGGGGGCATTTGCAGGCACCCTGACTTGTTATCGTTGCTGAAAATCTGAAGTTACTGTTTATGAACACCGGTTC
>JAODJX010000043.1:10112315-10138029 GCA_026776945.1 Isichthys henryi
TTCCTCACCATATTCCCTCCCCCCTTCCCTCTTTTCCCGTTACAGAACCCCGTTTCTGATGGGGACAAACTTCTCTTTGCCCCCCCCTATCCCTCCAAGCACCAGCTCTCCAGTGGTTTATCCACTGTACTGCCAGTTAGCGTTCACCGGGAGGATCGCATGACAAATCCAGTCTCCAGAAAAGCTTTGGTGCTCCAGGCTCGACACGCCTCTCTGCCATGTTAAGTCACCGTTTCCTTGTCTCTCGTACCCTGAAGTAGCCCCCCCCCCACATTAAGGTTTGAGCTGCAAAGACCCCAGTCCATCGCCAGTTCTGTACGGCACGGTCTTACTTTACACTGTTTTTTTGTCTTGTGTTCCAGCGTCAGTCTCCACTGCGCCGCCCTTGCGCTGACCTCTCAGCTGCTCCTCTGCCTGGCTGAAGGTGGCTTCCAGGTAATTCTGCCCTCCCTCCCCTACGCACCCGCTATGGGAAAAGAAAACACATGGCAGGAAGAGGCTATCTGTACACCACAAATACACTGGGATGGAGGTGAACACACTGAGACACACTAAACCCCTCTTTTTGTGCTGTTCTGTGGGTTTGTCTTGCTCCATGTGTCAACACATGTGAAACGTTAATGATCAGAACCGGCCAATGGGTTCATTCAGTGTTAAATTCCTGTTCCCTATAACTCTGTTTGTATTTAATATTACAGAGTGTGTCAGATCCTCATAGACACAGGGCTTTGTGTGTGTTGGGGGGCTATTCTGCTTGAGTGGGGGCATCAGAGCCCCGTCTTGTAGGTGCAGAATGCTGGTAGGAGGCATGACTGGTGTGGCTCTCAATGCTTCTGCCCCTCTTGACGTCCCCGGTACTGCCTCGGAGCAGCAGGCAAGTTCAGACGTGGTGCAGATAGTGGCTCGCTGGGGGGCCCTAATGAGCCGCTGCTGTGGTGAAGACCAGCCCATGGAGGTGAAGCTGGCGGCCGCGGACGTTCTCATAAACTCCACGCCTGGCATCCTAGCCAGCTCCGGCCTGCCGCTGGGTGAGTGCCCGCGTGTGGTCGGTCCGCCCCCTTTCACCCTCGGCGTACGTTCTTGCTGGACTGACCCCGGGTGCTTCCGGGCATCTTCTGCAGGTCTGAGCAACACGGTGACCTTGTGGCGGAGTCTCTTCACCCTGCTGCAGGACGAGGACCGGGCGGTGCGGGACAGGGCATCTGACTTTGCCACAGCAATCCCGTGGCACCTCCTAGATCCGGAAGGTACATGTCTCAAAACTGACACCCCGACTCTTACTGCGTGTACACACACAAACGCACACACGCACACATTCGCTGGCCCTCGTCATCTCCTCGGAACCGCAGACACACTGGACTTATTCAGCATGTGGCACCTTGAAGTGGGCCAGCTTGCTGGGTCGACCCGATTGACTGTTTTCCTTTGGTTGCTGATGAAGTGGAATTCTGACGCTGTCACCTTCATACCCCCCCATCCCCAGCGCTCCGCCTGGCGTGAGGGAGGGGCTGCGCTCATGGGGTCAGGTTTGAGGAAGGCGTGGGGGCATGGTTGACGCCATTTCTCGGTAACACTTGGGGGGAGGGGGGGTGCCTTCCAGGGAAACACTCGTGCTTGTATTTTGGTAGTGAGGCTAACCCCATGCACTGCAAACTTCAGGCTGACATCAGACCCATCAAAGAGCTCTGGGGGGCCCTCAGCAGCGGACCAGCTGGCCTGGGGGGACTTAGACCTTAGCTACCGACGGAATGGAACGCTGATTTGCCACTTTAAGTTGCTCTTAGCTCAATCTCAAGCGGTTCTGCTTCAGAAACCTGGAAAGCCCCACTGGGCGGGCTTTTGATGAAGGGGTTTGGAAAGCTCTCTGTTACACCTTGCAAGAGGAAGCAATGGCTATCAAAATGTAAAGTGCAGAAGGCATAGCTGTTGCACCTTCATCGAGGAGATAAGATCTAAACTTTTACATTGGAGAGTGACCATATGAACACGGACCTTGCCGTGCTGTGACTTGGGCACTATACGGACCTGTCCCAGTGGACCAGTGCGCACGTTTACACTATTATTCTTCGACCAGTGAGAGCGAAAGGGGGGAGATGCATGAGATGGTTACCGAGAAGGTGCGGAAGAAGAAAGAGCGGCTGGACAACCAGCTCTCCCCCTTCCAAACCTTGTCCCTCCATATCAATTACTTTGTCCACACTTCTAAGAAGTTTCCTTTTCTTCACCTGACAAAATGCAGGTACGAAGCAGAGAATGCCTTCTTCTCCAACCTGAAGCTTGTCGACTTCAACATCATCGACACTTTAGGAGTGGGAGGCTTCGGCCGGGTGGAACTGGTAAGATATTTCATACTCTCCCTCCGTGTGCCTGCCTGCTGTGTAATGCACTGCCAAACCCTTAGGGTTCTCAAACACTTTCTTGAAAAGGTGTCATGATGTCAACTTAATGATCAGCATTGGAGCATTTAATGTAAAAATGGAGGCTTTAATAGAAGCATTTGAATTTTGAAGATTTTCAGTCTTTTTGGGTGCAATTTCTTGCAACCTAATTTTAAATGCAATGCCAGAAAAGCTGCCTTTGTTCTGTGCACTGGTCTGCAGTCAAACAAAAGCAATTACTTTACTGTATTTAATATAGGGTAAATGATTTTAATTTTTTTTGTGCTTTAGGTGTCTTGACATAAAAACGCGGTGTGTCTAGACTCCTGGAAAATTACGTAGCCAAGGGGCTACTGTAGCATTTAGCGACAGAAATTAAGCTTCCTGCAGTGTTAGAAACTTGAGCTACTTCATAGTTGACTGATTGAAATAATTACGGTGATATTTAATTATAGGGAATTGAAAAAATAACTTAATTAAAAAAAAAACAGTAAGGATGGATTATTCATTGAATGAGATGTTATATTACAGGTTGAAATGATGTATTATAACTTGTGCGGGTTAGTTTAGTTCGTCTTGTTTTCCAAAAGTAATACCCTGGTACAGTTCCAGGTTAAATCTATTTGGGGGTAAGTTTCCACGTCGTAAGCATGGACAGTAATGGTAATCCAACTGTGTCATTTCTTTGGGGTTTATATCGTACGGATCTCTTTAAAGCCCAAATGTTTTTTTTTTTCTAAATAAAGGTTTTAGCATTCGTCCATAAACCAAAACCTAAAATCCTGAAACTCTGATCTCTTAACATTTGTTTGATTTTTAAAGACTCCTTCAAGATGTATACTTAAAAACAAATATAGTAACAGAAGTTTTCCCATAGTGCACCAGAAGTGTGGATAGATGTTTTGTTGACATTCTTGTTTTGTTGGGAATCTGTCTGTTTAAAGCAGTGATGCAATCATCTGAAAGTTTAGTGTGCATTTCAGTAATCAAACAACAATCATCACTGAAAAGTTCTTTAAAAAATAATTAGCATGAATCTCAAATTTTGCACATAAATGCTGAAGAATTGTTAATGAAAGGAAACAAAACCTCAGAAATAGCTGTTGGCATTGCATCGTCGAGGAAGGCCGACATTGCAGACAAAGTTCTACTTGAAGTGCTTAGGAAGCACACAGACAGTTTTGGTGCCACTTACATTGGCGGCACTGGAGGTTCTGTAAGGGTGGAAAATGGGCTGCGGTAAATTTTATCCTACTGTTGGCAAGAGCTGGCTGGCAAGAACAATGCCGAGAAGGTCGACGCTGAGAGGGAGAGACAGGTTTAATATGGCATAGTGGAGTCAACTCAAAGCTGCAAGTGAGGAAAAGCCGGTGAGCCGATCCTAAAGAGGAATCCCCAGTCAGGCCACCCAAACCTATTTTAAACTTTCTATTACCCACACTGCAGCTTAGCCTCCCTTCCCCCAAGGTATGCTTGACACATAGTGCACAGTATGTTACTCAATGTGAAGAATTCATCCTCCCATGTTCTGGGTTATCTATAGACTATGACTCCTAGGCTATTATGGGGACCAGTGGAACCCCACAAGGTCATAGGTCGGCTGGCCTCAAACGTTTGCAGTTAGCCATTGCATTGTTCTCATTCCATAAACTGCGCTAAGTGCGACGATGAAGGTTGTACACTGCTAGCTAAATCCCTGCACCCTCTTGACCTGCAGGTACAACTCAAGAGCGACGAGGGCAAGACGTTTGCAATGAAGATCCTGAAGAAGAGGCACATCGTGGACACGAGGCAGCAGGAGCACATCCGCTCCGAAAAGCAGATCATGCAGGAAGCTCACTCTGACTTTATCGTTAGGTACGCATAATTCCTCATTTGCTCGGGGCTCAACTCCAAAATGAACTACCTTGGCAGTCCAATACCATGGCCACCTTCATTCGGAGTGAACCACTGGGTTGCATGCTCAATTCTGTAAAGGTTGCATGCATCAATTGGGCAACTGCAGGTCTCAAATCAGAGGTTAACTCCTTGGGTCTCTCCTCACAGGGGTTGACGCTGCAACCATGACTATTGCACATAACTAACCAGTCATGCTTACATAAGGGACTATATCTCATGCTGTAAGCTTTAGTTTTATCTACAGTTCTTTGTAGCTCGAATAAAGCAGAGGCCATGTGAACAAGGAAGACTTCAGGCAAGAAGGAAATTTAGAAATTAAAATATCTACCAGCAAAAACTCATGCTTGGAACATGCGGCCTCCACCTCCGGCTTTCCTTTCTTATCTTTTGTATCCCACTGGCACAATATTCTTTACAATTTCTCTGCTTTCCACCTCTAGACTCTACCGAACATTCAAGGATAGCAAGTACCTGTATATGTTAATGGAAGCCTGCCTCGGGGGAGAGTTGTGGACCATTCTTAGGGACAGGTATGGCGAACACATATTCTAGCAAATCAAAAACATGTGACATGTTGTTTCGAAACTGTATCATGCTGTATAAGGTTTCGGTGAGGGGTGGTTATTGTTGACGACCTTAAAACAAGGCGAAAATGAGCACGCTAATTGTTTGTGAGGTGCTAAGGCATTTGTGCATTGGCTTCCTGGGATCAAAGGCAACATTTAGACATGATCCCAAAGTATTTTCACTGGGCAGACAAGCCTTGACAAGACGGGTGCCTTTTTCTTGTTATTGCTTCAACTATATTTGTCCTGACTTGAGACACTCATTGGTCTGGCGTCTTCATTATCTCAGAGGTTCATTTGAAGACGCGACGACCAGGTTTTACACGGCGTGCGTCGTTGAAGCTTTCGCCTACCTGCATTCCAAAGGAATCATCTACCGAGACCTCAAGCCAGAGAACCTGATACTGGACCACAGAGGTTATGCCAAGCTGGTGAGTAGGCACCTATCCCAAGAAGAGAGAACACAATGTTCTGATCTTTAATTGCAAAAGTCGGGAGGGGACAAAGAATGGCAAAGAGCAGGGTTACAGTCTACTTTGTCTTTTCAGGTGGATTTTGGTTTCGCCAAAAAGATTGGGTTTGGAAAGAAAACCTGGACTTTTTGTGGAACACCGGAGTATGTAGCTCCGGAGATCATCCTGAATAAAGGCCATGACATTTCTGCTGATTACTGGTCCCTTGGGATCCTCATGTATGAGCTGCTGACTGGCAGGCAAGTGCAAGCATATGTCCATAAACAGATATCAGGCGTACGTTAGAAACTCTTTCAGAATCCCACTCAGTAAGCTGACACCTTGTGCCTTAAGAATGTAATGTATATGATGTGACAAGAGTCAACAAGGGGCCGGGATGTGTCCTTGTGATCCTGGCACCTCTTACCAAGAAAGATAAGTTTACACCTGTTTGGAAGGAGGTCCCTGCTGTCATAGAGCAAGAAGCTGCTGTCTAGTCTCTCAAAGGCGCTAGGCAGTAAACGTGGGCTGTCTTCCATTGCCCCTCTCAAAACGTTCACAGTCATCGCTGTCTTAGATATCCGGAATCACCGCACGAACGTGATTTCATGCTCAGCAGCCCTGTCGAGATATCCCCAAAAATTCATGTTTATGTTCTCTGTTATTCTTCTATTCAGCCCTCCATTCTCAGGCCCTGATCCGATGAAAACCTACAACATAATCCTGCGGGGTATCGACATGATTGAATTCCCAAAGAAGATTACGAAAAACGCCGCTAACTTAATAAAAAAACTATGCAGGCAAGTCTTAATGAATATCTGCGTGCACTGATGTACATGTGCAGCTAATGTGATTTGGGCAATTCTCGTCTAATAAACATGCATCTCATTTTCAGGGACAATCCTTCAGAGAGACTTGGAAACTTGAAAAATGGAGTCAAAGATATTCAGAAGCACAAGTGAGTGACATCAGAGTTATGAATTCAACACAGACTCTGACTCTGTTTACCTAGCACCTGTCATTAAAATAAAGTGGCGGGCAGTTTCATTAATAGCCTCGTCTGTTGCATGAATCCTAGGTGGTTTGAAGGCTTTAACTGGGAAGGGCTGCGGAAAGGAACACTCACACCACCTATCATTCCCAGTGTAAGTACAGGTTTCACTTTCCGAACTGTAATGTTCCTTTAAAAAAAAAAAAAAAAAAAAAAAACATTCAAAATGAACATCCTCAAAACAGATTGCAGAGCTTCAGCTGTGGAAACAGCATCTAAGGCATGTAAGATTGTTCGGTTTCATAAGAGAACAAGCCTGGTTGGTTGAGGTCATGACATGTAGCATTTTTTTTTGTTGTTGCTTGGAGTAAACACGATAAAGCTAATTTCGAAACCGATTGTTCTGTCGCCCAGGTCACGTCACCGACTGACACGAGCAACTTCGACAGTTTCCCAGAGGACAATGATGACCCACCTCCAGATGACAACTCTGGCTGGGACACAGATTTTTAGCCCCACCCGCCCATCCCGGACTCCTGAAATTGGCTTCTGTGACGCCCTGGGGCGCCTTCTTCAGGAAGTAAAAAAAAAAAAGAATAAAAAAAGCCTAATTAAATAATATAAATTTAAACATGCAGCAAAGCAAAGAAATAGCGAAACGAGGAAAGACGAAGGGGAGAGTCAAAGCTCTGGGTCACCGATAATGCCTTTGCCGATGCTGCTGGGTCACAGGCGTGGCATAGGGGCTAACGTCTGGGTAACGGTATGGCTCCTGCAGAACGTAACGCTGCATAGAGCACCATGCCGCTAACATCGATCCTCGAGCTGAGCCTTAAAAATAATCATTTAAAAGGTTTCCTTTTCCTACCACAGATCTCCCTCTCCCAGAGCCTTTGTCTTAGATGGAACAGCCACGTATTGTGAGGCAGAACCACATCTTTGGATTTCTGGGATTCCCCCCCCCCGAGGTGTTGGTTGTTGGCTGTCGCCGCGGTTACGTTCGGCTAACCTTTTTTGCGTATGAGAGAGAGGACACCACCCTCCTGCTCTCTGGGGTCTATTGGACCATGGCGATGTAACTTAGAGTCACTTTTTGAAGTGCTCACTCTCTTTCTGAATGTTAAAGTCAATTGAAATCGTATGGTAGCAGATACAGTATGTATATGTATATATTGCATATATATTCCAAAACACACACAGACACACATAGACAAATATGTATCAGTATTAACACAATTTAACTTAGAAGCACAACTGTTCCCTTTTTAATGTCTTCTAAAAAAAAAATGAAAAACCTGCAGCGTACATCTGCCTTCACCCACAATTTTTCACGACCCTTATATTTTGCTAGCACTGAGTTGCACTCATATGCTCTTAATTTGCAGTAAATAATTTCCACTTAGACATGCTTAACTTTAGGAGTCATTACATGCTATTGTGCTTTCTAAACACACAAAAAAAAATCCTCAAAAAGTAGACAGTGGCAGTAGTCTCTGATGCCCGTACTGGTTTGGTAATTTATAGATCAGCCGAAACTGTGTAAAAAAAAAAGCTTAAACAATTCAGAGGTATACTACTTTTTCACCACCAGGGGGCAGACTGTCACAGACTCTCATGATACATAAGAATTTAGACGATGTAAGCAGAATGATTAAAGCTGATTAAAGGACGGATAGTATCACAGATTTCTGATTCTGCAGTTGCATTTCAACAGTCTCCGTGCGCAGGCATCTCAGAAGAGGAGGACGACATGCCAGCACGCTTCACGTTCAGATTCTCGTAAACACAATTTGCTGGATAGAGAAATCTTATTTATTGTTTAGGACCAGAGGTAAATATTTGTGTAAATAAATATTTAGTGCTAATATTTTGTGATACATGTACAACTTTGAATTGTTAGAGTATATCAGCGTTTACTCTTTTTGAATTTTTACACAAAACATGCCGTCTTACAACTCAGATCTAACCAGACTTGAACAAACTCAAAATGTTGGTCAGCAACTCAATGACTGTATGCTCCCCCCCTCCCCCTCCCCCTCCCAAGGCTGTCTGGGCGACCCATCACATGGCTCTTTGGCATAATAGCAAGTGCCTTATATCAATGGCATCCAAAAACGACAAACATTTCTGTTAATGCTGCATGATGAAGCCAAACGTCTTGACTTCTTTGTCCCTTTTTCGGCTCTGCTGCATTTTTTATGGTTCTGCTATTTATATGCCTTTTTTTCTTAAAATAAAAAAAAACGGAACTTTCAAAACAACGCAACGTGACGAACGCCTCATTTCCCGCAGCCTGGCCGCGAGGCCCGGTCCGCCGCGTCTGCGAAAGCGTGTCTGCGAAAGCGCGTCTGCGGCTTGTTTGCGCAGATTAAGAACAGGGGACTCTTCATACTTTCGCATTAACTGCGCTCTCACTTTTACTGGGTGGTCTTTTTTTTTCCCCGGTGATCCCACACATGCAGCGAACACAAGGCCTCATTGAAATGATTTCCTCTCCGACTCGAGCGAAACTTGAAGTGAGCATCAGCATGGGTGGTAAAATATCTGTAGAAACCAGAAAGACAGGGAGAAACCCCTGGCTCTTTCAGTGGGACAGTGGAATCGCGTCTTCATGCCCATGTGACCTTCAACCAGAATGTACCAATGAAGGCATTCCCACCATGTGACTTCAGCACACACGTAACATAGACTTAACATAGACTTAAAATAGACTTGACATAGACTTAATACAGGTAAATGTAAGATTCAATGTAGTCTTTTGCAGCTGTCAGTTAACCATGTCGCTGAAATAGAAAAGTATTTTACAGTACTGTTTTGTACCCAGATGTCCTTTTGTCTAGCTAGCAAACCTCATTTCTTGCTCTCACGTCAGAGGTGCCCAATCTTGGCCCTGTGGGACTGCAGTGTGTGCAGGTACATTTCTAAAATTCATAACACTGAATGCTAAGTCCACGTTTGTCCAATTAGAGCATAAATTAGAAGCTCAACAGGTAGGAATCCAGCCCTCCAAGACCAGTTTGTGACACTCAAAGTAATGAGCTGTTCTTGCGGTCCAATTTGCTTCAGATGAACTTTTGTCGGTGTTGAATCTTTTTGTATTGTAAATGTGCTGCAAATTTGCCCCATAAAATTTGTAATGTTCACAAGGCAACAATAAATGTGAACGACTTTGGATAGTCAGATCTTGCATCTCTCTGGAATGAATATGGTCATCATATTGATAATCCAGACAGCATGTCAAAAATACAAGATTTGTCTTGGAGAAGACCAGCATAGCCAATCACTATGTACAGGTTGGGCACCTGAATGCCCCCCCATCCCCCAATTTAGTGCTTTTGTGGCATAGATTAGTCCACGGCTTCACCTCCCCTTCTACAGACCAGCTTCCTTGTGCAATCATTGGCAGAAAATTCAGGTCTCTCCTGAGGAACAGCATCTGTAAGCAAAGGCTGTTTGCCCCTGGCTGCAGCTGTCAGTCTTATTACACCAGAGCAGGTTAACAGGGGCTTCAGGGGAGAGTGAAATTTAAAGATTCAGAAGCAGACATCTTTAAATCAGAAGCGGTACAGCGCACACACACACACACACACACACACACACACACAGACCTTTACTTATACCTTTGTGAGACCATCCATTCATTTTAAAGGGGAAAATCCTAATCCCAACAATGACACTTAACCCCCACCCAGCCCAAACCTTAACCATAAGTAACCAAACAAAATTTTTAGTTTTTTTAATTGCAGTCACAGATTTTTATTAAACTGAGTTTCTCCTTGTGTGGACTGAAAAAAACGGTCCCCACAACATCAAAATAACAGGTTTTTATCACGTTGTGGGGACATATGGTCCCCACTACGTAATGTGTACCTAGACCACACACACACACACACACACACAACCATGTACTACAAGGTCAGGCAGTGACTGACAGTTTGTATTTTTCTGTTGGGGGTGGGGGGGGGGGGGGTCAGACCTTCCAGGTGTAATTCAGGCAGGAGTGGAATATGATCTATTTAAGGCATGAATAACAGCTAAGCCATTTTGGCAGGATGCTGGGGGCAGTTCATTTCCCGATGTGATCCCTTCAAGCATGACCCGGTTTCACTGATTTAATTATACTGACGTTTTAATAAAAGGAATTATTCATTTATTAAGAAGCGTAAGACTCCACGTCAGCATTTAGAAGATGGATGTATGGATGGATGGATCAAATATACCATCCACCTTTACGTGACATATATGTTATGAGGACGACGTGAACAGTACAGACCGCTAGATGGAGCAGGGCGCACAACTGTCTAATAATCGCCTTTTCCTCTTCGGAGGGGAAAAAAAGCTAGTTAAAAGACACGGTTTTTCGGTCAGACGCCAATGGGTGTGTATTTATTTTTCACTTTAATGACGTGGCTAACTAGCAGCAACTATTGTCGCATAAAGATTAAGAGGCGACCGGGCAATTGAAAATAGGATTACCTGGCATTCAACCAAATCATTTTGCCGAGTACAATGTCCGCTAAAAGCCGCTAAAAGCCGAGCAAACGAACTGTTTGTGAAGATGCCATGCCTGCCGAAGTCTGATTAAGACATGGGGCTTCAGCTCTGTTTGATCTGTCTTCATCAAAGGCTCCTTTACACGGAGCTTCATTTTACACCACTCTAGGCACTGGATGTACAATTAAAACAAAGCCGAAAGACCAAAGAATCGGGCTGAATGCCGTGAATTCACGTTTAATGAAGTGTATTGAACGTTTGTCTTGTAGTTGCCTATTATAAGTAACCTCTGTAAACAGCATCAAAGCTTTTCTATTTAAGAGGTTATTCCAAGTATTTGGCAGGCATGTGCTTAGAAACTGTTAAATCGTTAGCGTATTACGTGACTACAAAGATCTAACCCCAGGATACACCAAATTAATACTTTTTGAACATCCGAAGCATTCTTCCGCATCCCTTATTCAATGGACTTCTTGTTACTTTATGTGAAACTGTAATTTTGTGCGATTGGTAAAATGGGTCATCTCTATCACCTTTTCAATGGGCCTACCGCACTTTGACAATATTTATTCTTCGGTATAAAAAAGGGTCCACCATGTTTTGTTAAGATAATAGTTTCTCAATTAAGGGTTGCCTAATATACACCGAAGACCATGATCCTTAACTTTCAATTCATGAACAGTCACAAATTAATTAATCACCCACCTAAGGGGAACCCGAAAAACAACTTTTAAACCCCATATCTTCTGCATATTGATAAAAGTTAAGTCACTGACCGGAAAGCATTAGATTCCCACAAAAGACAGCCAAATAAACCTTTAATTTTATGATAAGGCTATAATCTGCCAGATCCTCTGCAAGTTATTTAAGGATGCGGAAAATAAACATCTTCCAACTTACACACACATAAAAGACAAACTTGGGAACTTTTTAGGGCATTAGTGATTTAAATAGTTTTGTCACGTAGGCCTACGTTGTTGACAATTATACTATAGACATAAAGTGTATGTTTACATACACACCCATTGTCGAATATTATTAATAAATCAAAATTATTCTAATCATCCTACCTTTAGGCAACAAATTTACAACGCAACGTTCCAAAAAAAAAAAACTTTCAGTCGAGAAACCGGCTTGTTAAAAACGTGTCTAATTGTGTTAACAGCGCGCAGCTGAAGTTCAGAGAGACCGATGTCAGTTCCTTATTGCTGACTGCTAATCAAGCCGTATTTGTTTTAAAGCACTTAGCCTGAATGATAATTAATTCGGTAAACTTTTCACTCCCAGCGATTTGCATACGGGCCTTTGATCTGCACCGCTTGTTTAATCAAGTGCATTTCAAAGTTCTCCCGTTACAATTACGTATCAAATGCTGCTAATGGACCGAAAATAACTTGAATAACCATCCATTACAAAAAAAGATGAGTGAATTGTCTGGATCGTCAACTATTGTTAATTTGACAAGACATTGCAATTTTTAAGGAAATTTGAAGCTTTGACAAATGTCATAATATATCAAGGCTTGCTTAAGCTGTTTAATGAAAAACACGAAGTATTTTCTTATTAAAAGAAACTCACAAATGAAAACGAGGATTCGGAACTTGTGGTAAATTCAACTTTTTTTTTTTAATTACAAAGACAACGCCGTTGTTGACTGTAAACGCAAAAAACACATGTCCTGAGCTTTTCCAAGTTCCAAGAACGCCTAGAATAGGTTTAGTGATATCCCTTAAATCCCATATAAAGTATGAGCAACGGCTCCATTAGATGGAAATGTTTCGGTGCGTGTTTGATGTCATCTCACGGACTCATTGATAATTATACACAAACATTGTGAAACCTTAGGACCAGATCTCCCTTCCAATAGCAAGCGTAACTGCTGTGGGAAGAAGCGTCATGAACTCGGGCTCTTTGAAATTTCATCCACCCCTTTGTTACACATAGCTAGGGGCGGGAATGCAAACAACTCCACATGTATAAATCGAGCATCACGATAGCGGAGTCTTCAGAGGAGACAGGAAACTTCACTTCATCCTTAGAAACCTGCGAGCTTCACATTTTAAAAAGGGGGACTATACGGCGCCCAGCGCAAAAGTTGCCCGAGCGGAGTTTGTGCCTTTGCGTTACTTGTGTCACTCATCGCGCTGCATAGCTATGCTGCTGGTTTTAGTGCATCCGTTTCTGGCCGTTTTTTGTACCCTGTATGTGTACTTTGAGGGCACCCATGCCGGGTCTGCCCTGCACAATTCCAATGCCATCAAGAATCTTCCCGGAGGAGCAGCGAATCCAGGACACCCGGTCAGCGCAAGTCCCGACATTTTGCCTTTTGACAGCGGCAACCAGAACACAGCAATTGACCCAGTGCAGGTAAGTGGACGAATAACTAGCAACTAGTCAAGTTGCTGCAGACTGTGCGGTATCTACCCGGCGTTATCGTACAGTCGTCTTGCAAATGACACGCGCGCACACAGTCCAAGTTCATTTCATTAAAAAGCAATGGAGAAATCTCCCCACGTGCAATGCAGACACTCAAATCAAACGTGCGCCTCTACAATTTTATTGTTAAGTGCAATCATCTTAAAGTGTTACCTTGTCGAACACAGCCTCTAAGTTGCTCGACTGACGAGGAATGCGGCGACGAGGAGTTCTGCTACGGATCCCGAGGCGCCTGTCTGCCGTGCAGGAAGCGCAGGAAGCGATGCATCCGGGACGCCGTGTGCTGTCCTGGCAACCACTGCAGCAACGGTGAGGGCATCAGCCAGGGCAATTACGGCCAGACAAGAATTTCTAATCATGGCCTTAAACTGAGGTTTTTATACTTATGTTGAATTAATTACATTATTTTATTGCAGGACTGTGTTTGCCGATTGATCCTGCTACGACTCAGCAAGTTAGAGTCGATGCGACAGCGGCAGTGACTTTGGGGCAGGAGAACTCCACGATTCAACCTCATTCCAAACGACCTTTGCCAAGTCGATCACAGTCCCTCAAAGGTATGCACGCGCTGAAGCAATTAAATGGTCGATGTATGTTAATGCATCTTCTGCAACCTTAAGTGGTCTAATTTTCTTTTCCCTTTCTCCCGCGGTTTAATCTTGCAGGTCAGGAAGGCGAAAATTGCTTGAGGTCTACGGACTGCTCAGAAGGGCTGTGCTGCGCACGTCACTTTTGGTCCAAGATCTGCAAGCCGGTCCTGAAGGAAGGGCAGGTGTGCACCAAGCACAGAAGGAAAGGCACCCACGGCCTGGAGATCTTCCAGCGCTGTGACTGTGGAGACGGGCTTTCGTGCCGGACGCAGAAGGGCAACCACAGCAACAAGGCCGCTCGAAGTCTTCACACCTGCCAGCGGCACTGAACTGCGGTCTGAGGCTAATCTTCAAGGATGTTGTCTGGCCCCGCGGAGAGCAAAGGGACTAATTTTTGTTCTCAAGAACATTTTTTTTTTCCCAAGTGTTGAAGACGGCGTTCACGGTGGATACTGTTTTCTCGTTGTTGGGGTTTTTTTCAGTGTTGTTCTTCAAAATAGCAGAGTAGGTTTGTTTCTCTTTTATGGAACTTGAGACTCACAATGATTGCAGTAAATTACTGTATTGTAAATACTGTACTGAAGTGGCACTTAACTCTAGTGATTTCTGTCAACAACCATTTGGAGGAGGTGCTGCCTGATATCATACTATTTTTAAATTTATAAACGGTGATCTATATTTAGAATCTGATATAAATGCCTATATTTTTATTTGAAATAAAGAGAATGTAAAGATATTTAAAGTGTTATTAAATCAAGATATACAAAAAAAAAAACAGTCTCTGGTGTTTTGTCTGAAAGATTTTCCTGTGAAACCTAAAATGACAGGTTTTCAAATTTGTGGAACATTTTCTTTTCAGACAGGCAGGTGAACGGATCTTCCCCCCCAAGGGTCTTACTCTTTGACTGGCTTTAGAATTTCTTCGAAATCTGCACAGATTTCATCAGCAAGTAATGGGACACATTAGGACAGATTTGTACGCCCCTACTGGTGGCGGTGTGGATGGCGGCACTTTGCTTCGTCTTGTCGCCATAATAGCCCCTTCACATTTACGTGACTCCGTCAGAGAGCTAACCGGTGCCTCTGCCACTTTCTGCAGTCGTGCCATATGGCTGTTTTATTGTGCTGTGTGTTTGAGTTGGTCTCTCAGGTGAGAGGCCTATTCACCACATAGACTTTGGCAACATCAGCCGTTTTACCCCTGGAGATACCATCTGGCCGAACATGTGGACCAAGTTCTTCTCGTGTTTTTCTCTCTCCCAGTGAACATACGACCCACGCTGGGACACTGAGACTCTCGCAGATTTTTCACAAGCCTGTGACGCATGGCGTGCTTGGATAATTAATTGGTTGCTAGACTATTATTTTTTTTTGTTTATATTCCTGTTCTGCGGGTTGTGACCGTATAGACGTGTATTTTCAAGGATTTTCAGGAAACGGCTTGGCTGAAAATAAACAACTAACACCACAAATGGAATTGAAGAGAAATTCAATGATGGAAAGTGTCCTTTTTCCTGGAACCACGTAACCTTCTTCAGGAATGCATCGCCGAAGACCCACTAAGTTTTAAGTAATTAGAAACTCCAGAGCTGAAGTCCTTACTCCTCCTAGCTGTCAGCCGGGACAAAGCACAGGACCAGCCATTTCAAAGCACAGGATATACAGTCGGTGATTGTCCTCTTCCCATAAATGTGCTTCAGCCAGTCTCACAGACACCACCACCCCCCACCCCCATCAACAACAGCAAGACCCAAAACATCTGTGGCAGGAATCCCAAACGGCACAATGGTGCAAGCGAATCCCAACGCCACCTGTGTTAGACATACAGTAAATGGTGTCGTTTTTAGGGTTAGAAGGAAATTAAACAAGCATCTTTAAGGTAGCCATCTGATCCACCATAGCTGATTCACAAACACTAGTCTCTAAGTGTGGATTTATTTTTTGCCATGACCTTAAGTATAAAGCCAAGCAATTCATAACCATGGGCAGATCGATGGAAAACTTTACAAACCAAGGGTAGTCCTTCATTCAATCTATCATTTGATACCAACTATGTTATATAACAAATCGCTGAAAAAATCAATACGCTGAACACTTTGCATAGAAAGTGAAATTGATGCCGATAACATGACTGAATGTTTGTGAAGTGCTTGACTGTCTGTCCATCCATCCATCCATCCATCCATCCATCCATCTTTTAACTGCTTATCCTGCTCTGGGTTAACTGGGGGCTGGGGGGCGCCTGGACACTATCAACTATTACTTAGCAGGACTGCCAATCGCTTAAGAACAGCTATCCAGATTTGGGAGAAAAGTACCTAAAACAATGATAAAGGGGCAATACATTAATAACACGAAATTACAGTAATACTATAGTTAAAAGTTTTATGTCTACCGACATGCAATGGATAAGCATGTGGGTTAGAGCTGTGCAGACTGGGGTTCGGTGAATGAAACGACAAAGGTGCAAGGCCTTGTCCTGCAAGCCCACAGAGTCACGCTGGTCTCGCCGCTGCCGACAGCCACAGCCGTAAGTGCCCCCTTACATCAGACAGCTTCTTCCCTTCAGAGACGCCTCATCTTCCTCGTGGCGCAGATGACAGAGAGGGAACATTCATTTTCAGTGACCCCCTCATCCGCTTATCAGGGTCGTTCTGATCCAGGATGCATCCCGGGGTGAACCGGGAGGAATGGCCATTACAGACACACATCCCCTCAGCCTCACACCTGAAGTGGAGAACTGAGCCAGTGCCAGGCCTGTAGGAGGAAGCCCAATGAACACTGGGAGGACACATGAAACTGGGCAGATATTTGAAACTCGAAGGCCAGCAGGAATGAGCCCATAACACCAAGGGCCTCAGCCAAACCACCCTAGCAAGAGCAAGCTGCCAACATCAGTATTTAGGCTTTCAACACGCAGAACCCAGCGCTGGGATCTCGCCAGCCCTCTGACACAACGCGTTTGGAGCACGCCATAAATATTAATCAAAACACAGAAAACGTTTTCTCTCTTAACCTGGTCCGTTTCACTTCAAAACACAGAAGGCGTGATCATTTCCTGCGATGAAAGGAGCGGCTGTCTGCTCTTAAGGGGACGGTACGCATCTATGGACTTGTTTACTTAAAACTGCAGCATCTATTTTGCCGCTCTGTCCTCCCCTTTAATGATGGAGGCCTCGTAAGAAGACAGCCTTTTTAATGGTGACATGCGATCTGTAATCACACACCTAGGCAAAAAAAAAAATGTTATAATATGACACTGTAATAGAGAACATAAAAGCCTGCAGATTTTTATCAAACACAAAGAGGCACTAATAAGCTGGTATCGTCTGCTAGCCGATAGCCCTTCTTTTTATCTGAACCTTTGGTCTTCCTGGCTAACTTCTAATTGGACCCTGTATCTCTTAAAGAGGGTAAAAATACACAGATGTCTCAGGCTGTAATTACTTTATTCTGCTGAACTAAAAGCAGGTGCAAGATATAAAGGATTCCATACTGCCTTTTTTGGTCATCTCATGTACGCGTTAGACGCAGACAGGATGGCTTGGATCTGTATATCCCATTTCCGGCACTTCATTAACTGTCATATAGCAAAATAAGGACACGGCACGGGACGACTCTTTAATTTAGGCAGGTGGATAATTACCAGTAGGTAGCACTAAGATTGTTGCCTACTACTCGTACACGGCAGCGTGTGTCTGATCTTCGAATCAAAGGACCAGAAATGAAATGACTTGGGCAAGAAAAGAGGAAAGCAAGAAATAGATAATTACATCCCTTATTCTATCAGCCTGCTGGCTATTTATTTATCCAAATATTAAACGAACGTCACGTTGCAAAGCAATTGTGAGAACTGCTGTTAATCGTGGCAAGTATTAGGCCCTAAGTCTTTGATTGCAATTTTACATTTTTGACCGGCGATCTTCTGGCCTTAAGCACAGCAGCCCCTTCCAGCTTATGCGTAAGATTGTCACAAGCGTCATCGTTAATAGCCGCAGCACACTAACACATAGATACAAACAATTCATATATAAGTCAAACCATCTGTCGGCATTTGTTGTCTAAGCAGTAGGCTGCAGACGCATGTGTCAGGATAGGAGATAGATAGCTGTAAGTCCAGCCCTACAAGCAGCTGTAACGTCCTGATGAGCAGAGAGGTCGGGGGAGGCGAAGCTGCCTTCACACCGCGTACTGGGTGACCCAGCACCGCCGCCGGAACTTTTACAGGCTGCCCGACGACTGACTGCCGTGCCCTGAAAATTACAGACAGGAAGGATCCGGCTTTAATGATGTCAGGCGTCACAGACTGCAGCCCCGAGAGCGGCAGCGTGGCTGGGAGCAGCAGACGTGTCTGAGGAGCCGGCGTGCAAACAGGCAGCCACAGCTAGCCACCCTCATTGTCTCTGTTTACTCAAGAGACCCCGTCTTCCAAGAGCCCAGTCGATTTCAAGCCACGGATCAAAAAAAGTAACAGGCGCGCTCCCGGGAAGACAGGGCACGTTCAAAGAAAAACATATACAATGTTGCGATTCTGTGCAACTTTCGCTCTCACAGTGCGTTATGTACTGTTATTTCTCGTAATGAAAGTGCCGAGAGATCGAACGTTTAAAAAGCCAAATGCAAACACAGGCCCGGTTTCGGAGCCAGATCGTATAAATACCCTCCACTGAAAGTTGGGGCCCCACAAAGTTGAAGTAAATATGTACTAAATTACAGAGAGATGACTTAGCGCTTTAGAGCCGATCCCCAGCCTGGATGGGGGGAGGTGGGGGGGGGCGGTGACCTGCGCTCGCATCGCTGGAGGTGAAGGACGAATCAACACGTGGGCCAACGCATGCCAGGCTAAACGCCACATTGACTGCGGACCAAGTCATCCAATCAAATGTCTTATGCTCGATCCCTCTTATTGGTCCCCATAGTGTGACTGTGGTCTCTCTGCCAAGCAGTCACAGTCAGAATACCACAGATATGCTATGAATTTGTCATCTGGCAACATCAAGCCAATCACAATAACACTGACAGTCAGTCTAACACATGGTTTTGATTTCGCTGTTCCGCTCATGTATACATCGAAATATATTTCAATAATACTAATAATAATAATCAGAATAATAATAATAATAATGGTGATATAAACTCAATGGATACTTGTCATTGATAGTATATATATATATTTTAACATGTAGTGAAGGGGTAACAATAATAATAAAAAAATACAATCATATAAAACATAAATCCAATGGGTATAATTAAAGTAAAACTGAAATATATAACTGCTTAAGTTTAAGAGAGCTTTGTGTTAAATATACGAATATTATTGTAAAAAATTGAATTAAATCCAAAGGAGTCTGGTTATGATTTGGTGCTTATATTAAAAAGGAAAAGCTCGGTCTTTTGTGGGCATTTATCTAATTCCCCTCCGAGATTGTAAACCCCCTGAGGGCAAATCTGCAGGTGTAACCTGGCCATGCTGAGGAAGTGACTGAAATAAGCGGACCGGACAGCGCTAGCATTCCGGGAAAGATGGGAAACCACAAGGACGCCAAGAAGCGGAACGCGTGATGAGATGCGGGGATGACGGCCCCCGACGGAGCCTCACACCGTCGCCGCAGTCGGCTGTCGGAAACTTCCAGACCTGCTGCCCTTTCAGCCTCTGACTTGGGGACAGGCGGCTGTCAAAAGGAAAATTTGGCTGGAAGGGGCACGATGCAGCGAAAGCTAAGAGACAAGGACGTGCAGGCGGGGGAGAATGGGGGGGCCAGGCGACTGCCTGCTTTGCCGGAACTATTTGGCGTGAAGGTGAAGCTATTGAGCGCCTCTTTTTTGCAGTTCGGCCAGAACACAGCACAGTAACAGCGCCAAAAGCAAACAGGTGTTTTAGCTCAGTTAAAATGTGACACTGTTTTGATACCCGAAGGAGGTGCAATGAATCACAGAACTGCCATTGCAGCAATATACTGTATGTCATCATCACATCAGCCACGACATTAAATATTTTAGGAAGTCACTGCAACTCCTTCCGAATTTTGAGATATGAGGAATTTTACCTTAGCTCTCAGGCATTTCCATAATTGGACAATAATATGTCAATTATGGCTTTACATGTTTTGAAAGCATATAATCATAATCCAATGGGTACATTTACCTAAAAAACTAAATCCTATTCATTCAGTGTTATCATGACTCCGACCTTGATAAGCAGACAGTAAGTTATGATGCTTACTAGAGTTGCGGAATATGCAGGTATAATATAGTAAAAATTTTATGCTGCGGTAGTAAACATTATTTTTCTGTTAATTTAGCTATAGTGAGGCAGCTGAATGAAGAGCCCCCACTCATCACTGTTTAGCTTTGAATCACAAGATAAGCAATCGTGTTTTGCTCAGTGACTGCAGAGTTGCAGGTTAATGAAATTTCTGCACGTCGGATACGTTGCCTGTTATTGACACTCTGAGGATACGAGTGGTTTGATCGCTAATTCACTCAGTGTACTCTGGAAAGGCCGTTGCAAGAAATATATTTTGCAAGTCTCACCGCAATTTAGTATCTGCAACGGAGACGTGTCCACACCGCTGACTACCCTAAACGAGGACCTCACATGCTCCTGAAAGGACTAATTCTTCCCTATATTCTGCAGGCCAATTTACAGTTTAAGTTGTACTCCATGTCGTAAATATAATGAAGTTTATTGCGCTGTACAATCGACAAGAAAAAAAGAATGAAATCTATAGAATAACTAGCTGTAAGAAATGCTCGACCTCCCATTAGAGGGTAGACTTGATAGGAACTTGCATTGTTTTTACAATGGAAAAAAAAATCCATAACATTCTCAGCAAACCGAGCTTTTTAAAATTTATGATGTAACAACCACCCAAGGCCTCCGAGCGAGAGCGTCCCAGGCATCCCGTAAACAGTGTTTGCACAGGGAGACTTGTTATTGGTGGGACCGCAAACTTCTGCTGACCACATGTAAGTTTTTGAAGGGGCTGGAGTGGGGGGGGGGATTGGGTTGTCACTCTACATTGTAGTGGAAAATATAAACATTTGCCAATGGTGCAGACTGGTGCAGAAGTATAGGTGATTCCGTCTTTTAAACCTGTCAGTTGACAGAGGTACAATCAAGGCTGCCCTCCCCCCACCCCCACACCGGCCATTTACAGAAAGAGCACACAACCAAAACCGCATATATAACCGCATAGCCCAGAATTTTGACAGGTGGATGCAGGGGTGTGACACCGAAATGAAACCCAGCAGCCTGTGACCGGTCAGGGGTTCGAGGATGGCTCACCGATGTGGCGGATTTGGGAGAAGATTGCAAAGAGATGAGAACCCAAAGTAGCAGAATGAAAACACATGCGGAACACTGCGCCAAAGACGTACAACAATAAGCTACATTATTTTTTATTAATTCATAATATTGATACGCTCTCTGCCAGACGGATCAAAGGCACTCATTTCCCCCACTGCTCCTTATAGCTGCACCAGAAGTTTCTACTCCTCCAAATTTCAAAAATTACAATAAGCTCCTTATCTGCCCAGATCAGTATTATTCCTTGGCGGTTACTTAATAACTCCTAGGCCATTATTTATAGCAAAAACAAGCGAGCCAGAGGAAATCTAAGGAAGGCCGGAGCCGTAGTCCGACTCGCAAAGACTGGATTCAGCCACTTCAAAGGTACGAGTTCATCTAAGTTGATGCACATTGAAATCAAACTTGCGTTGTGCCATATTCTCGGAGAGTACACCGGCATCAGCCCGAGCGTTTGGCAACTAACAGCAGGCAGTGTATGACGTTCTTCTTCAATGGAGATGAACAGAGGTGATAAAGACCCCCCCCCCCCCCCACCGCGAAATTGAAAGATGCCCAGAGGAGATACGTGTGCATTCACCTTGTCCTGCCAAAATGATCGTGTTTATATTTGCATCTTCTGAAAGGCAGCATGAGGAACAAGTTGAGGCTGTTAGTGTAGAAAGCTGCATGTGATTCCTTCTCAATGCCATGTCCGTTTACCATCGGGACCTATGAGTTCAGCTCAGGGGCTATGAGGTTAAAGGCTCCCTTGCTTTTAATCTCGTCAGACACACGTCTGGCCCCGTCCTGGAGCAGCAATTTTCCCGCCTCCCAGTCTTGCACTTTCATTGGAGGTGGTGCTCTGTCTATTAATCTGACGCATCCACTCCGACCCTCACCATCTCAGCCTTCACACACGTCCCTGTTACCTGACTTAACCACGTTTATATTCCTACGAGATACCAATAAATTTTTGAAATCGTTGTGTTTTTTTTTTTTCTTGTCCTTGCGCTCTAGGTAATATAACATGCAACACCGCGAATCTGCTGAAGATTTAAGCCCAGCGTGTGTGTCGAGGCCCGTAACCGTGGGTTATTTGTGTTATGGAACTCAGCTTGGAGTTTCACGACTGCATTGCGGTATTCATATAGCCACAGACGTACTCTCTCGCTCCACATCACAGCCTGCGTATTGTTTATACAGATTAAAACACAATATGTCTTTCCGTTGCACCAGAAAGATGCGTATAGATAAAGGCCTTCGGACGTGAACAAAGTCTCTGCATCCATTTTACAATTTGCATAACGCTACTTGTTTTTCTTCCATCTGTTTATTTTCTTAATTTTCAAGCTTTGTCAAATAAAAGGCGTTGCTATATGAAGCAGTTTACAATCCTCACAATCAATAAGAAGCAGCTATCTAGGCCTAACAAACGCTACTAATCAATGACTACTGAGTGCCACGTTTATCGGGTGTATCTGCGATATAGAGTTAAGAAGTTCAATAGCTGAGCAAAACATCTAAACATGGCGCCTATAATTATGAGTTATCGCTTCCGATAAATGGAGTTCGGGTCACGCCACGAAAAATCGCTCAAAATGACAAAAATAGAGAAAAAGACACTCGGAGCAGCCCAGAGTTAAGGTATGAAGGTCAGGAAGAGGTGAAATAAGATAACACCGCGTGCGTGATGCCGCATCTCAAGAAAGGTCAAACAACTGTTTGGAAAAAGCAGGCGGACCCGCAGTCTCCATACGAAAAGGCATACTGCCATTCCTCTGGATCACTCGGCCTTCTAATGTTCGTTATTAAAAGAAAAATATGTCGCATTCGGTTCCCTTCACGGCTCGAATGGGAAGCGGCGAAAGCCAATTTACTGTTTCCAATTGTCTCCTTTGTGCCGCGTACAGTTCGCAGGGTTTAATAGGGAAAGCAGCGTCCCTTTGATACTGCACTGTGCCGTTCATAATGCTCCCATTTGTTCTACACAAAAGACTGACTTACACCAGACAAAGAGGGGGTTACGGGGAATCTCATTTACTTAAGTGATTGCGGCAAAAAAAGAGAAAAGAAAAGAAAAATCTTTGATCTCAGTGAGGTGTAAATGTGACTTTTTTTGTTGCTTTCTTTCCCCAGTGTTTGTTGTCTGGTGACGCGGGGTCTCTTTTGGGTAACAATGGCCTGTGTGGTACAGGCCGTTACTGACACATTACTATCGCGATGTTTACTCATTTACGCGGGCGATTAAAAGCAAGAATACGTGTCAATGGGGGGAATTAAAACAGACACCTTGAGTCCATTGGATTTATCTTCCGTCTGCTGACAGGAACAGTAGGCAGCCCTGAGTAAGATGACAAACTTCAAAAAAAGAAAAGGGGGGTTCTTCCGCTATCTGAAGACAAACAACATTGAGTGCTTTGGTGACCTGCCGACAATGAAGAACAAGCCTTCAGATGCAAGATAAAAGCACCTCATGGGTTAAATCTGTGAGCGTTTATAAACAATCGCTGCCTCGAGAGCTGATCGGCCTCTACAGCTGATTGTCTTAAACGGGCAGTTTCTGTTTTTTATTTTTTTTTTAGCTGCATCAAAAGAAAAATTTTTAACACACCATCTATCTCTCTCTCTGTTACGTGTATGTGTGTGTATGGAAACTGTTTTTTTTTCGTCTGGACTTGAAACATATACCGCAAATAAGGAACAGAGGAAGCGGGAGAGTAGGTGTGCATTACAAGACTTCAAAGGGCATGTTCCCCCAACAGCTAAGATAGTGCGCTTATGTTCAAGGTGCTTATTCATGTGAAGAGTCTGGGGGCGAAATCATTCACCAACACGGAGGACACTTCACGTGCTTCCTCTAAGGACGGAGGCCAAAACAAACAGCCGAGGACTTGAAACAGAGTGAAGCGGAAATGCTTAGGTGAGAAAGCTGACCCTGTTCACCCACCGGCAATATCAATTAACCCCGAGTGCTACATTCTGCGTGACAGAGAACGCACCCGCGCACATACGAAAGCTAAAAGGCTATCGGCGAGCGCGACGGCGCACTGCCCGCCAAAAAGCGACAGTAGTCAGCAGATTCGAAAGCTCCAGAAATCGGTGACGTTATTAAGTGTGAAACAAAACAAATCTCATCTCACGCAAGGCCAAGAAGTGCCTTTGCATTCGACCAAACTTGCAGGCAAACATTTCCTGTAAGCGCCGTTGACCCTGAGAAATGCAGGAAATACAGTAAATTAACAAGCTCCAACTTGCTTTTTTTGACTTTCCGCCACGTAAGCATAATTCTCCTGATGAAGGGCATAGAACGATAACCGCATTAAAGACAATATTTGCCATGTTTTACATTTATAATACCTCGTTTATATTTTGGCACAACGGCATCACAAATTTTTACTGGCACTTTCTACTAAGTGAAGAGAATTTAGATTTTTTTATTTGAATTCTGAGAATTTTTATTTGTCATTGCTCAAGTGGTTTACACAAGCACAAAGGAAATTTAGTAGCTGCCTCCATAATAACATAAAAAATGAACATTCATACAAATATACATCATATATACATCATCAACCTAGTATTAACTGATTTCTATACAAAACAGGACATATATATGTGGGCATTATCTGGGAAACATTTCTATAAATACATTGCACTGTATATATCGCACTGTTGTGAAATAACATGTGAAAGGCGATATATACAGATTTGAAGGTTTCCAATAAATAAGAGTGCAGAAGGGTCAGTTGGACACAGCAGCATTCAGTGCTGTGGGGGAGGGGGGGGTTAGGTAGTGGGTGGGTCTAGCGATGGCAGGTGGAGGGGAAAGGCTGTTCCTCAGACTGGCTGAGCGGGCCTGCAGGGTCCTGTACCTTTTACCTGATGGCTGATATTCAGGACGGCTGTGGTCCGAAGCATTTTGTGGGCCCTCCAGAGGCAGCCGTCATTGTAAAAGAATAGGGGGAAAAAAAAAAAGTTGCATACATTTTTTTGCATTCCGACAATTTAATTCTGTTGAATTCTAATAGCGCCCTGAGATTTATGGGTTAGGATGACAGGTCTTAAATGATGCACTAAGCGAACAAAAGTACTGGGACACCTGGCCATTTCACCTGCAGGAACTTTTATGACACCCCATACTAAATCTATAGGCATCAATATGGAGTTGATCCAGCCTTTGCAGCTATAGCAGCTGCCACTCTTCTGTGGGAATTTCTGCCCATTCAACCAGAAGAACATTTGTGAGGTCAGGCACTGATGTTGGATGTGAAGGCCTGGCTTGAAATCCGCGTTCTAGTTCATCCCAAAGGTGTTTTATGGGGTTGAGGTCAGGGTTCTGTGTGGGCCAGTCAGGTTCTTCCACACCAAACTCACCCAATCATGTCTTTAATGACCTTGTGCATTAGAGCACAGTCATACTGGACCAGAGAAGAACCTTCCCCAAACTGGTCCCACATAGTTGAAAGCATAGAATTGCCCAAAATGTCTTAGTATGCTGAAGCACTAAGAGTTCCCTTCACTGGAACTAAGCGGCCCAGCCCACCCCCGGAAAAAAACCACCCCACACCCTGGGACCCCCCCCCCCCCCAACCGGAGCGGGGGGCCCAAGGCAGGGGCGCG
>JAODJX010000043.1:10176079-10190199 GCA_026776945.1 Isichthys henryi
ACCTGTTACTTTTACGTTGATTATTTTTCAGGTCCCCACAAAGTTCTGTGCCTGCTATCAAAAAAGTAAAAATGCCAAATGTCTTGTATTTTGTTTGGTTACTTATGGTTAAGGTTAGGGCTGGGTTAGGAGTTAAGGTCCTCATTTTGGGATTTCAGTTTACCTCATACAAATGAATGGAGAGCCCCCACAAAGATATAATTACAAACCTTTGTGCGTGTATGTGTGTGTGTATGTGTCTGTATCGTTAAATGTATCTCTGTAAAGTTACTTTTGATTATGAATAAAAATATGCATTGGCTGACGTGAATATGGGACAGGTGATTATTTATCTCAGGGACTGTACCTACATTGCTGTCATTCCATCGCGTTTTCTCCCCCTGCTGGTGAGAGCGTTGCATACATTACAAAGCATCATTCTCCGGGGATGATACAGCATTCTTTTCTGTATGTGGTCTTTATGTCATCATAACGTTTTATAATTACAATAGAGAGACTGAAAAGGAGAACGTGGTTTTATAATGGCTATAATGAACTTACTCAACCGTACTAATATTACAATGAATATTACAGTTTCATAATAAATGCCTGAAAGCAGTATGATTAATACAGCAATCTGTTACTGAAAATATACTTTGTAATGTATAATTAATAGTTTATATAATAATATATTATCTCAACGTTTCTCCTGTAGTGAGAAAAATTAAGGTGCTAAGTCAGGATACGGAAAAGCTGTATTCATGGTGTTTCAAAAAAAAAATCATCAATCCACTGGCAAGTAGCAAGCGCCATCTAGTGTTAAAAAAACAAATTAATGTTAAATAAACGTCCATCTCTATCCACACACAAGTAAATCATTCAAATAAAGACAATTATATGAATATCTAGAAAAATGAATTTCTAATGTTACTGAATATGAAATTTTGTTAGGGTCAGGAAACTACAGCTAACCTGAAATAGTAACCTTTCCTTTACTGATGTAAAGGATTATGTAAAAGAAATGCCATTTTGTTGATAAGATGCAAATTACTTAAATATCAACCAATCCCTGAAGCCATACAAGGTGACGTAATTTCTATGTATCTCAGTCTCAAAATAAAATTAAATAAAATCTTTCTGTTTTGCAGCTCTCTTGAAGAATGTATCTGAATTCCAGGCAAAAGAGAAACACACATCATTTTGATAAGTCTGCGGGAAATGTTTCACTTAATATTGCAAATCAATTTTATTGGTCGGTTTACTGACCCAGAATAACCAGACAGGTGTTTTTGTTTGTAGGAATACAATAATTCACAATTTATTTTATGTTATGTTCAATTTTGAATACTGGGGTGACTTAATTGGATGGCACCTCCAAACTGTGCAGAGCACAGTGCACTGTTTCTCATTTGCTAAAAAAAAAATCACAAGTGACTACAATTATCATGTTATGATAACTCCCCTGCGATGCTGTGCCCGCGACTGCCAGGCCAATGAAACAATCCTGAACAATATTAAACTTTTAAAGTACAATATCTTATAATCCATAATTAATAATCTAACTTGTATTAGTAAATAAACCATCACAACAAACAAGGTTATAGACCACTGAGCTGTTCTAACAAACCACTACTTCTCAAGCCACAAACAGGACACACAAGTAAGATAGCAAACATATTTTATTATTTCGGGACACGGAAAAATGACTGTCAGCTGTGACATTACAGACTGCCATACACTTAGATCCCTCAAATGCAAAACATAAATAAATTGAAATCCAATTCCGAGGATGCAGACTGTCAAACACCATTATGATGTCATTGTACCTTATGCCTTCAAAGACACTTTCATGGATCAAAAACCACATGAAAATGAATTTGATAGCTGTCACTTTTTTTTTCTCTTGCGTTAAAGTTATTGAAATAAATGTGCAGACACCGCAACATAGTTTAGGTAGGTGAGCATAACTGAAAGAGTACCCAATTTTAATTTATCTAATTAAACTGTCAGAACAAAAACACACTCAATAAATTGGCCACACCATACTGACACTCCTGACATACCCATACAAAAATGATATTATGCAAGGAATTGTGCGATCCCATCAGAAGAAAATATTATGCAAAAAAAGAATCAATATCATGGTTTAATTACGTTTGTCAGAAACGCTGTCGTTTATAAATTATGGCGTTTCAGTGAAACACTTATATTTCCAATTTGCCATAATGTACCAGAAAAAACAAACGCATAGATTTGGTTATGGACAGTAGGGACACACTGTGGGAGTACCGTGCGGTTAGGTGGTCAGGACTGATTTGGTCTATGCCAGTGGTCCTAAAATCGCATATATTCGTGCGGGTGTGTTGTGAGCTTGTCTGCAATAGTCTACTTGGCACGCTGTTCTATGACTACGTGTAAACACAAGACGTGATTGTTCGATAATTTGTGGTATTTAAGGTAGTCTAGTATAAATATAAGGGAACAAAGATGACGTTCACTTAAACTGTGGTACCCAGAACTAAGCGGAGAACTGGGACCTGTATCACAAAGCTGGATTTCCTGCTTTGTCGCATAACTTATCGGATTTCATGTACCCTAGTTTAGATCTTCGTTCACTTACATTTAGCACAAACTACCTAAAATACAACAAGTTATCAGACTAACAAGAAATTCTGCTTCGGTGGACTAATAAAGATTCGCCTTCCTAGTCCTGGATAAATGGCGCCATGTTGGTAGTGTCCAAGCGGCTTCACGCGCGGCATGAGCCAGCTGAAGACAAAAACATATCAAGAAATCTCAAAAATGCATTTATCTCACAAACGGAATATTACTGAAAGAAAATTTATTCCGAAGACTCTGCAGAATCCATCGATTCCCAACTGGGTAAGTCTTAAACATCTCCAAGTAACCACTCTAGCAATGCAGAACTAAATTACTGAGCAGGTTAGAATTTTAACTCTCTGCGTATGTTTTCAAGGGTTTCAGGGCTCAATACAAAACCGAAACTAAATTCATATAATAAAAGTTAGCGGTCATCGTTAGCTTGTGCAAAATCTTTAGTGGTTTATTGGTTTAACGTTAACGAATTAAACTTTCGAGATAGCGGATTAGCGGTTATCCGAAGCTAACCTTTCGGTTAGCTGTGCCGACCACTGGGCCCTACTAAGATTGAAACCAAACATACGCCCTTGAGAAGAAATTTCCGGTAAATATAAGAGCAAAGTTTACTATATGTTAAGGAACATGTTCACCATTTCCACATAATAAATAATAATAATAATAATAATAATAATAATAACAACAATAATAAACAATAATAATAATGAATCACCTTTTCCCACAAGTATAATTTTAATAACGAAAGATTATCATAACCTGGATAAAGTTGTCACTGGAACTTTTTCTGGGGAAAAAAGGATACAAAGGTGAATCCTGTCCAAAAATATATTTGCACTGTTTTTCCCCCATCATTAGACACATCGAAAGAACTGTAATCCTTGTATAAATGTTACCCTCCAACATCACCAAGAAGCATTTCTGTCTAAATTTGTCTATGGACAGTAACATGCCTCACAGGACGTCACGGTTGTCGTGTGTCAGCTACTTTTAGTTTCTGTCTCTTGAAGTACTGTGAGCAGCTGAGCATCTTCCCGATATTGTTTTGTTCAAAGATAGGGTCACTCCAACCATTTTCCAGCTCACATCCCTGTTTCCTATAAAGGCTCAGTCAATGACAAACCAAAGAAGAGTCTAGATGATGCCGAAATGTTCACTAGGGACTGTTTTAAACTCCCACATACGGATCAACATGGGGAAACGCAATAGACACAAATTCAACAAACAACAATAGACCCCTATCAAACAGACATATCAGTATTGCAGCGTTTGGACCAAGCTTTATGCTTTTATGTTCTATAATAAATATTCAAAGGGAAAATAAAGCAGGAAGAACAAAAGCCAGCGTGTGAATTTGATTCGTCCGTCGGAACTGCAAAAGCATCCTGATTTAATTGAATAAATATTGGTCTTACTTGATGTGTTTTTCTTCTGTGACAAACAAATTAGCTTTTATTAATAGTCACTAAAACCAAACATTTTATAAATCATCACAATGAAATAAGACATGAATATTAATTTAGTAGTGAGATGTATAGCAAATCCACACGTCTGCATACTTCAACTACTGATTTCCACCATGGATTGTATGATGCCCAGTAGTGTTGATACATTTTTATAAATTGAAGCTGGAATTTAAGTCAGTTAAACGATTAATAAAAGTATGGAAACATTGAAAATGAAATTATACAGGTTGCAGCACCATTAGCTAAATGTAACTTTAAAAGTCGCCTTGGCAGGAGGCCAGTGCTTATAGGCGCTACATTTTTCATAGTTTGCTTTTAAAAGCAATAAGACTGTAAGACCCCTAGGATTTCTTTTCTGATAGCTAGTTCATATACCTGTGTCTCTATCTCCAAAACTGCTAAGCTGTAAACTGTATCAGATTGCTGCAATTAATTCTCTTCTGAAAATACATCAAATGTTTGCGCTCACAGAGGAACTGACTGTAATAAGGTTGTGACAAAATACTTTTACTGTGTAGCAGTGTAGAGTCCCAGCACATCTACAAATCTTAATATTCGTAATATGCTGATGGAAAAAAAAATCAAGAACGGAATGCAAATAACAAATGAACACCTTCACTGGTGAGGCATTTCCAAAGTAATTAATGCATGTACTGTAGTTCTGCATGTTATCCTAATTTTTATTTGGAGAATTCAGAAGCATCGTGACTGTTGAACATGTATGGCACTAAACCATCATTCCATCCCTATAAGGGGGTAGGCCTAGGCAGGACTGACAGCGCTCACTAAAATTAATGCACAAGGAAAATTTATTTGTGTTAGCTTAACTTAATCATATTTTGTAATCTGGAGAGATGGTAGAGTACAGCCCATAAAGTTACAGTATAATAGAGGATGGCTCTCTGTTTTCCAAGCTCAGAAAAATCACGCTATAAATACAAATATCAATTTAAAACTAGACCAAAACAGAATAAGTGACAAATATGGCACGTTGTGACAGAGCAGATATCCAAAATTGAAAATATAACTGCAAACTTGCTAAAAGCAATAAAAAATGATAAAAGAAAATAGCTGTAATTTTTGATTTCCGACCAAAGTAGTCTAAAGAACATTTTTAGCCAATGGACAGAATGTCAGTCCATTACGAGGCAATTTGCATCAATTACCCATAACTAATCCTGACCCTCTGTTTTTACTTTAGAAAGGTCAATATCGCCCCTCCCCCATCGGATTGCTGAAATGAAAAGTAGTAATTCTTCATATGTCATTGTGTAATTATGCCGTAAGGCGGCGGCTAATTTTTTAAACCATTTGACAGTTACGTTTTTGATAGAAACAGTTTCTTTAAATGTAACTTTAAGAAACCTCATTTGATCAAATTCAGCAGATTCAAGCGAAGGAAAAAAGTCAGTGCAAATGCCACATTTATGGTAATGCAGTGAATCGAGTAACTTTAACGTACTTTAACACAGATGTACAATATAAATATTCTCTCGCTCTTCAATAAAGACAATAGAAATTACATTTCATCATGTAATAAAACCAAAATAAAAATTACAAAAGTCACAGTTTTGTCATTGGTATGTGCAGATTGTTCCATGGCCCCATCCAGAGCTCTTCTTCATCCGTGTGCTCGCTGTGCGACTCTGACTCTTTCACAGTCCCGGTATCCACGGCGGACTCCTGCTCCTCTGCGCCATGTGCCTCGTCGTTCCTTGCCATCGCTATATTGGATTTTGAGACAATGCTATCAGGTCCTGTAGTGCTGGAGGCTAAAGATCCGCTGGAGGGTCTTGTGTTTAGGTTCTCGTCTGTGGCACCGGAGACCCCCCCGTCCCCAGGACTGTTGAGGGGGAGTTTCTCTTCATGGGTCACTGCCAGCTTATCCAACTTTTTGAACTGCTTCCCCAACCTTGTGGGTGAGTTCATTTTCAAGTTATTGAGGTGGGCCACTCGGCGGGTCCTGATGATGGAGCCATTCTGAGCGAGGTAGATGTTCCCGTTGATGTTGGTCTGGCTGCTGATATTGGACAGGCGGTTCCTGTGAGATTCTGGGGCACTGTCCTCCCCTGTGGAGCTTGTCTCATACTCTCGGTCCACCACAAGCTTGATGCGCTTCTTTCTCCCACACTAGAAGAAAGACAATGAGTTGGTTAACACAAGGCTTCTAGAAAAGCAACATGAAATTTGAGGAAACCCAAGTACTCTGTCAGTCTTTCACTTTCATTGCATCAGGCAATTGTGCTTCATTTCATTGCTCATTAAACAAAACAAAGTGCAAAGACTAGCACTGCAATCCAAGAGTATCAGAGACCAAACTCATTGAACCGATCTAACAGGACATTGTAAGTGTTGACTGGGGAAAATCTGAAACAGGAAAGCATGCAGACAGGCATAGCATCACAAGTTGGTGGGATTCACAGCATGTCTGTAGAAAGAGATTAAGACAGGAAATCACACTTAAGCAGGACCACACCAGCAGATCAGAAATGGGACTGGCCCATCTTACTTAAAGGTTCTGAATGTTAGCTAAAAGGAAGTCGCTGATTCCTCCTCTGAATTTGATGCCTCATTTTCAGTTTCCTCTTCCTGTTCCTCATTTTCCTCGGGTGACATACTTAAAGAAGGCCGAGTGCTGCCTGATGCCGAAGAGGCAGACACAGGAGAGGCGTAATGACTAGAACCAGAGGTTTTTGTCTTCTGAGAAGAAATCTCCTCCTCTTCGTCAGCTTCACTTATAGGGGACAGTTCGTTGTATTCTTCCAAACTTTCCGCCACACTGCTACTTGCTTCTGTGCTATACATAGTCCCACTATGGGAGCTTCTGGCTGTTGAGACAGTGGCATCTTCGTCATTGTCTTCATCCAATGCTATCTCCTCTTTTTCACTTGGCTCTTCTGTTGCTTCTTCAGATTCTTGACTGAAAGCAGACAAGGCCTCAGATGACTTGCTGCTCTTGCTTCTCCCATTAGAGGAGTTTCTGGACGTCCCTGAAGACTTGCTTCTCTTGCTACCTTGTGTGCTTTCGGTGGATCTCTCTGATGATGATTTCCTGGACGTCCCGGTTTCTGAAGAGCTCCTTGAAGATTGTGCACTTATCTGAGAACTAGAAGGTTCGCTGGAAGCTGTCTTTGATGTAGATGTTTCGACTCCATTCTCCTCTGAAACTGAAGTTTTGTCTTCTTCATCTTCTTCTTCAGAGCCTTCCTCTGTGCCTGACTCCTTTTCAGTCTGAGAATCTTTTTCGGTCTCTGATTCAGCTTCTGACTCTTCATCTGCACCAGACTCTCTCTCAGACTCTGACTCTTCCTTAGATGCCAACTCCTTTTCATCATCAGAAACTTCCTGTTCCTCTTCTGAGTCCACAGTACTCTCATTAGCATCATCTCTATCAGCGTCAAGCTTAAGGTAATCCTTGTCTTTACTGGGAGGAGTACCACTGCTTTTCTCTGACACATCATCCCCTGAGTCCTCTTTCTTACTCTTGTCTTCCGAGCCGCTGTCCTCTTGATCAGTCTCCCCTGTAACACTTATGGAAAGCTTTGACTGCCCTTCTTTGTCTTTATCACTGGTGGGCTGGGATGTGGACTCATCCTTCTCGCTCTCGGCAGCTGACCTTTCGCTCATGCTACTCTGAGACCTTCTCCGGATCTGCAGCTTCTTGGTGATGTTGATGCGGTTCAGCACTTTTTTCAGGCGCTTACTTGCCGAGGACTTCTCATCTGACGCCTGAAAATAAGTGCCATCTATGACCATCCCACCTTCCCGGGCAGATGCCAGAGTGGCATAATCCCTCCCATCCTTCTTATCTTTGGAAAACATCATTGGGAATATCCGGGCTTTCTTCCATGGAGAGTGACGAGGGGCTAAAGGACCAGATGGCTGGCCAGTGGTTTTGCCTGCGGATAATATTTTGCTGAGTTTCATAACTGATTTTAATCGCTTGGCAGCCTTTGAACTGCCGGGAACGTGCTCATCCCCTGGAAGTTCGGGGGCTGCTGGAGGGCCCCTGAAAGCCACTTTCTGTAGTGGCCGAGGTGGACCTCTGCCTCGCATGGGCCTTCGACCCCGCATGGATACCTGCAGCAGTGACATCACTAAGAGTTATCAAGAAATCTCAAATATTTCGAACATGCAGTTTTGAATAAAAATTGTGTCCCCTTATTCAATTAAATGACAATGCACATTGCTTTTCTGTGGCTCTGCTGAAAAGGTCTAATTTTTTATTAGTGCTGCTACAAAGAAAGTTTTTACAAGATGATTCGATGCAACATTTGATGGGGGCGTAGATGACAAATAAGTTTTCAGGGCCGACCAGATTGAAATGAATTGCTTTCAGATTTATGCTTTGTGCTAGCCATTCTTAAAATACAACAGAAAGGAAGAATTTAAAACATGAAAATGTGTCTCAGTTCATAAACTATTTGTTTCCTTGAAGTTTCATGGCAGCTCACCCTGTCAATAAATACCACAGGTGGACCTATATAAAATATCGTAGATATAAATGTGTCTGTATTCAGCAATGATTGATGAAAGAAATTGACTCCGTGGAAGACGCTACCTCTCCCTCAGACCCTTGAGGACTGTAATAGTAGCTGCCGTCATCTTCCATGATCACCTCTCCATACTCATCGTACATTCCTGACGGAGATATCAACTTTCTGCGGCTACCATACTGAGGCAAGTCATACCTGGAATAAAACAATAAAACAATCATACTGAGGTCAGCAAAACACATTCCTGTACAGCAAGACTGCCCAGACACCACCATATATGTGTGGAGGTTAGGCGATTACAGTAAGATACCTAAGCAGCTAGGAACGCCTCCTGCTTAATTATACTGGTACTCGGCAACAGGGCCTGTTTTATTGGGGCTAACTCCTACGTAGAAGATTTTGTCATTGATTAACCAGTGTACAGTATGACTGAAATACATGCTAGAAGGGCAGGTGTAAGTTATGAAAGTCAAACCATGTTCCGTGACATCTTACTATGGGGCCAGTGCTCTCCTAACACACAATTCTCGAGAGATTATGAGATTTCAGCTGCTATTCTGGGCCATCCCGCAGCTGAAGACCACAGCAAGCCCATCTCCGGATGACATCATTCCTCACTTCTCCCATTTAAACTCTGTCCCGTACCATAGCAATAGGCTCATTTATTAAAGGTTATGGGGTTCAAATTAATATAACGGGGTCTTCAATTTCACTGAACAGAATTAACAGTTAAAGAATAAAGCTTTTGTGAGAAAGCACAAAACTGAAATAAATTAACATAACACCCTGTCAGTCCGCTGAGACTTTTGTAGATTCTCATTAAAAGCTGAAAAGACGCCAGTTAGGGCAATAAAGAGCAGTGTGTGGTACCTCTGTCTGGCATTTTAGAGTTTGATTCCCTGATTAAAGGCCTTACTATCCTCTAAGAGAATAAGCTTATTGACTAGGTGGCTGTAGGAGAATTGTACGAGCTGAATGAACGCTAAGACCTCTCTTCAGGGCTGCCCAGAAAAGTAAAGCCACTACATTACATTACAGTACATAAACTGCTGAAAGATTACTTTGGTAGCTACTCTATGAGAAAACCAAACAGCGGCCTCACGTAACCTAAGCCAACAGGAATGAGTCATCGCAATTAGCAAATGTATAGCAGTAAACTCCTCTAGCTTACACAGGGCGAGCAGAGTGCACATTCTACAATTTATGGAAAAAAACAGAGGGGAAAAAAGTATTTAATGGTTTGGATGCTTCGGTTTGAACAGCCCGGCCAATCTCAAGATTTGAACTCCCTAATCACACGGTACTAGACTTATGTAAATTATCAGACTCACCCGTGCTCGTAATTATAGTAATCCTGAGCGTAATATTCCTGGCCGGGGTCAATGCCGGACTCCATGGAGAGCTCCTGTTGTTAGAGCACAGTGATTACTCAACGACAGGGCGGATTAAGAGGGAACACAGGTAAGGGATGGGTAGGGACCCAAAAACGTTGATAAAGGAAGAGTACCTCTGGTCTAAGAAGTGTTGGCCTCAGCAACTGCTGCTGCTGACGGAGGTTTGAATAGGAAACAGAAAAGGCGAAAGACGGAAAAAGGAAAAAAATAATTAAAGTTTCATTAAGTTGATATTAGATGTGTACTGATGGCTTAGAGAGACCAATGCTGTGGTCAAAGTTAGGAAATCAAGCTCGTGAGACAGCATCACAGGAAGATTTAACGTGAAATGAAGTCCACCCACAGAAAAATAAGTGCAAGGCTTAACATTTTCCAAACACCAGCGTTTTTTTAAACATCTATACAGTATAATGGTTTTGATATATTTCTCCATATCGCCGATTATGCTGCACCAACTCAAATTATTCAAATGATTACTTTTTTATATCAAGTCAACAATATAGTAAAAAAAAAGATAAAAATAAACAGCTTTGCTGTCTTAAAAAAAGACCTCATCTAAATGTAATATATTTTAAGTAAATAAAAATGCTTACTTCTTGATGTCCATAACCTCGCCTGGAAGAAAAATAAAAATAAAACGCATAAGTCAGTTTTCAGATAAGCACTTCCAAATTAAACACTGTTTTACTAACACTATCTGAAATTGAATGTCTGTATCAAAAAGTGTTTCCTACTTTTAACTAAAAAGTACAGTTGTGTTTGTGACTTGTCTCTTACCCCCAAAGACACTCAAATGCAACATGTTATTTATAGATTGTTTTGATTTACAGTCTTTGCTCAGTGAAATGCCACAAGAGAGCTGAGTGCTGGAAATAAAGCGATGGGGGTTCTACATCTTAACAGCCATTTTAAAAATGCATTATTTGATAGAAGAATGTACTGAATTTGTCGTCACCGGCAAGGTGAATTACCTTCACAGTTTCAGTCAAAAGGAAGTAACGTGTTTGGGATATAAATGCATAAGCACCAGAGTCAGAAAATGCTGGGAATTTACTGTAATGCGACTGATTGTATCGGAAGCGGAATGACGACTTGCACCCCATGAAAGGCAGCAGACCACTCCGCATGGCCAAGTAACCTTGCCTGTGAACTGGGAACTTGCTTCAGTTAACCAACAAATACAGCTAATTGAAGAGGAGTAGGTCAAAAGCAGCCCAGACAAATGTCACGACTTCCTTTCAGACGCTCAGGGGAGCGTGCTGGTATTTAGCAAAAAAAAAAAGAGGGACGAGAAGGAAATGGTAGATTAGAGTAGGTTTGATGTGGGTGACAGCCATGAGCCCATTTCACTCTCAGATGTCACTCCGCGTGCCGACTGTGAATTAATATTCTGTGCATGCCACTGATTATCGGGGGCAAATTACTGCCATTGTTGTCTGATGTGGAAGTAATGAGGAACTTAAATGAAGATTTATCACTTGGTGATAATTTGTGACTTTCAGAAGACTTTGGAACTCCTCCGTTACCCCCGTCGTGACGGGGGATGCTGCGTGTCTGCAAGAGTGGATGCTGTAGACCTCGGCAAGCTCCGCGCTCTGCAGATCCATGAACAGGCTGTGATAAATAATGCACCGGAATAGATCGGTCCACAGTCGAGAAAGGTGAGACAGATGGTTTCCATGGGCCTGGTCAACTACGACTAATAATACCTAAGGCATTCAAGCCAAGGACGCTGATGACGCTGATTGACGGAGAAAGACTTGTATCTAATCACTGATTTAATCACACCATTGGAAAACCTGTTATGTGGAAGTCAACCACAGAAAATAACACAACTGCCGCTGATCTGGTTGTCCTGGCGAAAAAAGGAGGCACACCAAAGCCATCAGTTAAACCACAGCAGATGTCTTTGGGTGAAACAATGACCTTTAAGATGTACAAAATCCGGCTTTAGCATGTTCATGCGCTTGGAAAACAGTGCCCAGTTGTCAACCTTCTTCCATGAATCAACCCCCTCGCAAGATCTGTAGACATTTACTTTTGGTTCTTTTGTAGGTGGTAAAAGTTTTTTTTTTTTTTGATGTTTACTTTCCAGGTTAAAGGAACTCGTCGTCTTTGTTTGATCAGCCTCATAATCGGCACGGGGTTTGAAGTGTACTCACTCTCCAGCAATAAGAATGAGAAAGAAAGGCAATTACAAGCTGTCATCCTTCTGAAGTGTAGCATTTGGTTTTATCATCTCCCCGAGAGACTAATTGAGCATTTTCTCTCTATCTGCTACTACCACTTTCGACATCACAAGCACAAATGAAGGAAGGAGAACAGAACCGGGATGTTGAGAGTTTGAACGCCCAGGTGCGACTTCTGTAGACACTGGACAAGTTACAGTATAATGAGGGAAAACGAGGCCCGATGAACCCCTGGCCTGAGCAAAAACAAAAAGTTAGGAGAAACAGAGGCAATCCTGCTAGAATTCCCAGGATGTGACCAGGATTTAAACAAGTGCATCTAACTGTGAAAGCCAGGACCACTGTTGAAGCCCGGAGATTAAAACAAGTGACTACGCATTATGTGCCATTGAATAGCAGTAGGGTTATGTGCCATTAATTAAATGCAGCCATTAAAGTTGGGATTAGTGAGAAGCATTGTCTGAATATAACGTAAAAATTGGGAGCCTAAAAATGACAAAAGCCAAGTCAGATTTAAGATTGATCAGTCGGCTAATCATCTGTGCTGCAGATAGACCGGACATCCTTGGTTCTTGTGGATCTCTGAAGACTAATTTAGCAGAAACGGCTGAATATCATGTTTGTTCCTGTCTTTTTATATCCCTTTTAAATTGGAGAGAAATCCCATTAAAAGAAAATAATACCATTAAAGGGTGAAATAACTAAACATATAAACGCAAACAAATACATAAATTGTTAAAGCTTTTTCTTTCAAAAGGAATTCAACTCAACTAACTCACACACAAAGGCAAAATAAAAGGAACTGACACATATTAATAGCTACATCCCTACAATTTGACATGGAACTTCGATACTGATAGTTTGTCAGTTTTCACTGAAGAAAATGAACATGATTCAATTAATTAAGTAATAGGCCACTCAGGCTCCCAAGTCTGATTGAATATGAAGTGAGTTTCCAAATGCTGGATTTTAAAAATTTCAGATCAGTTATGAAATTACAGCATTAGGGATGTGACAGTTTCTTGAACTGAAGCATGTATTAACTCAGTTTTACATAATGTATTTGACTTGAGATCTGCATGAGATCTAAGTCAGCATGTTAGGGATCTCAGTAAGACATGAGATATAGGAAAGTAAGCAGAACACAGAGATTGCAATGCGAGAGAAAGTCAACCTTTATATAAAACTTAAAGTTACTGAGAGGTAACATAACAAAAGCACACAATCAGCTTGATAATATAAATCTACATGACTAAGCTCTTGGCCATTATAATTACTAAAACAACATATTCTTCATGCATTTTAATATTTAAAAATTGTACAAATTTACTATTTCCTTACTTATGGTATACTCTGTTAATGTCTAATAATAGTCACTGAATATAAACCCAAATAACTTACAAACACTCGATTAAGATACACTGTAAAGAAAACAGAGTGAGATATGTGAAGATTTTTCAAGTCAAAATAAGCAGAGAGATGTAAATGTAAATAAAGAAAACAGTGATGGAGAAGATGATAGATAACATGCAGTGGAGAATGATTGTTACAGGATAGTTGACTGAGATGGAAAACTCATTTCTTCTTCCATGATACAGTTTCGGTGATTTGGCTCAGACTGGGCTGCCTCGGAATGGACGGATACCTGTGGCTTTGGAACAATCTTTGACGTGTTCCGTTTCTTGTCTATTTGACTGTACATGTTGGCAACGGATTTCTCTATATCAGCTATGTTCTGGATGTTCCGGAGGATGCCTTTCAGTTCGTGTTTGGGGGCCTTCGCTTTGGTTGGGTAGCGGAGAGGAGGAGGGGTGCATAAAGACACAGGACTGAGGGAGGACAGAGGCGTCAGGACAAAAGGAGAGGCAGTGATGGGACGTGTAGAGGAAGGAGAAAATGGAGGAAGGGGTGGTGGAGTAGGCAAATCAGGAGCAGTGGATGGGAGGTGGGGTGGGGAAAAACGGGGAAGAAACAAGGGAA
>JAODJX010000043.1:10190473-10216245 GCA_026776945.1 Isichthys henryi
GGGTCTCGCCGGGGTGGGGGTGGAGAGATGGCTTGGAGGAGGCTGTATTTCAGGGATGGGAGTGGAGAGGTGGGGCTGGGCAGGAGTTATATCAGGAGTGGGGGTGGAGAGGTGGGCCACGGTAGGAGGTATATCAGGGGTGGGGGTAGAGAGATGGCTTGGAGGAGGCTGTATTTCAGGGATGGGAGTGGAGAGGTGGGGCTGGGCAGGAGTTATATCAGGCTGGGAGCGAGATGGAGAAGATTCCAGATGTTGGGTGACATTCAGGTCGGGAGGGGCAGAAGGAGCAGGTGGAAATGATAGAGGTGGAGAAGTGGGAGGAAAAGGAGAAGTGGTAGGAGGGGGAGCAGGAGGAAAAAGAGGGGAAGTGGAAATGATAGAGGAAGGAGGGGGAGAAGGGAGCAAAGGGGGAGGAGGAGGAGGGATATCAGGAGGATCAGGAATGATCTCTAAATTAATCTCATATGGCTCCACCATCTTGAGACTTGAACAACTGTAGCTGAACCTGTGCAGGATTGGAGGGGTTGGTTTGTAGCTTGGAGGTGGGGAGTTGTCACTCTGGGTAATGATTATACAGGGGGGCAGGTCCCTGTTCCGCACACAGCCTGAGGAGCTCAGCCGCAGGGGACAGCGAAGAGCGGAGAGCAAGCTATCAGGGGACAGGCTGGCCCTGGAGCCTGAGCTCTGCTGCTTCATGTCCTGCAGGGCCTGCTGCTCAAACTGTCTCGCATGCTCCTTGACAGACAGCTTGGTCTGTCTACTTTTATGACCCGGGACATCAAAGCTGCCTAGCTGATCCTTGCTGTCTCCCATCTCCATTTTCATCAGCTGTGTCTCCCACTGGACCTGGTCTGTGACCACAGGTTGCCCGAGAGTGTCGTACCGCCATGCACCACAATGCTTCCTTGGCAGAGTCCATGAGCTCCCTGATCTAGCCACTGGGAACCGGAGCAAAGCCTTCTTCAAGCTCTTCCTCTGAGGAGAGTGAATGCCCAGTATATCGGACCTCCGCTGTGATGCTCCCATCTCCAAGCTACACAGGACCTCCCCGTCGTAGAGGGGATTCTCGGTGGTCAGCGGGTTCTCGTCGGACAGGAACGTGACGTTACTGGCCGATTTGGGCAGCTTGTCGTGCAGCGTGCCATTGCCGGTGGAGAGCCTGTGTGCGGCAATGGCTCGCGAGGCGAATATGCTAATCATGCGCTGCCGGTCGGCCTCCTCCAGCGCGCCCCTCCTGCCCCTGCGTTTTCAGAAATGGCAGAACAGAAAGAGTCTTGCAAGGTAATGCAATGGAAAAAGGAAAAAGGAAAAGGATGAACACTCCGCACTCATAACCAAGCGTAAGCGAACGACATAATATAATAGATGCTTGATGAAAGTCTCTATTATTATTGCGGACAGTAAATGATTAGTGTTTACCTCCACTGGGAGAGCCCTACAGTGTTCGTTCTTAAATTAAAAGTTAAAAATGACATAATAGAGTATATTTGTTAGAAGAGAAAATTCCAGCATAACTGATTCCACTGGGAGAAATTAGTCCTGTTCGGGCTAAATGATCTATACACTTCCCTGAAGCGCTTCATACCACTCGGATAAATACTACAGGGGATACTACAGCCAATAGTGATATAACCGTTATTGTTCTGAACAGGAATGGAATCTGGCACCATCGTTTACTTTACTTCATTTAGCTACATATAATGTAATGCAGAAACGTATTAGATAATTTGCCGTCTTCTGTGACGCATTAAAGGGGCCCGCAGGTGCATCCTGGCTCGATATGAAATAAAAACTTACTGACTGGACTGATTGATTTTCTGACAGCATGATCTCAAGACTGTTATTCATGCATAGAGAGGAGAAATATCATTGATTTGACACAGTTTTGCTGTGTTCGCTCAAATTGTAATGAGAGTGGAGTGAATAACTATGGTTTATTGCAAGAGATTCGCTACACTAACAGGAGGGGGCGGGCAAACCACAGAGCATTATGTTCCCTATGGAAAAGCAAATAGAATATTTAAACTCAACTAAAAGCAGCTGTGCAAACGCTGCATAAAAATATACATATCTAATACGAAATGGGCAGAAGATAGCAAGGCCACTGCATTTACACTAACTTTTATTACCAACTTTGCAAAAAAAATGATGTAGCAGCCTCCAAAGGAAACCTTTCTAAAAGCCGGTAGCCACAGAAGTTTGATGATTACGTAACAGAAGCACCGCAAGACATCGCTACAACACAGACACAAAAAATGGTACTTACTGAAGTCTGATGCATGATTAGATATGATTGGATATAACAATAGCAGACATACATGCATAATGTATTCATTTGATGTATTTTCTTGACCACTTCGAAACCCCATTTGATATGAATTATGTCAAGCCTTAACATGCGTTTATACAAATAAATAATTACCAGCAACTGAAAAAAGGCAAGTTCGGTATATGTAATGATACAAAAGGAAACTGAGTCACTGAGTCCTCAACCGCAGTTTCAGGGTGTTTGTTCGAAATAAGCTACTCAATTCATTTTCTGTCAGACTCCTATACAAACCCAATCATTTGGATTCAGGTTCGCGTTAAGCAGCTCTCAGTGGGTGATACGGAGCTTCATTAGAAGCACTGAACACATAACTAGATACTACATTCGGGTAAATTGTTCCCTGTTAACCCCACAAATAACTTCCACTTCACTCACCAAATTTTACAGCAGTTTGCTGCTTGTGATGTCCTCTCACAAATGTAGTGAACACAGCCTTGTTCCATGAGTTAGACATGCATTCCGTCATCTTATGGTTATTTTAGGCTTGTTACGGCATTTATTTGAATTAACATTTTTCTTTATTTGCTGCTGCTTAAAAAAACATTAAAAATTCCTTTGTTCAGGCAGCCCATTTTGCGGGAAAATCAACACAGAAGACAGCAAGGGAAGTGACAACCAACACGTAAAATTAGCTAAATGTTTTAGATCTCTTTCAGACGGCTGTCAGCGCCGCATGTTTTCTGATGTCATGTCTTAATGTTTTCCTTGTAATTACGACTGCTTTCTTTGACTCCCTCACAAATAAGATATTTTTATATTATTATAAATATGTATAGCATTCCCCAGATGAAATAATATTAAACGGGTCAGAATCTTGCCCGAATCTTATCCATTTTAGAATCTTGCACCTTAAATAATCACAAGAAACTGACCAACACCGATGACGGTGTTGGATCTCAGTACGACAAAACGGCCGAAGCCTGGGAGTGTCAATAGTGGTCGGGAAATCCACTTCTCCAAAGGAGTGATATGTCTAGTTAACCTTTCAATCCTACCCGGTCTGCTTCTCGGCCGTTTCATGGAGGCCGCCGAATGAATATCCGCTGGCCTTTATTCCGAGCAAAGAAATTTGCTCAAGATCAAATCAACAAATTTACGGAAACACCCACTGGCCTTGGCGTCAGAGAGAAGAGAGGCGGATGACACGTACATGGTGCTGTCCCCGAGCTCTTCGTAGAGATTGTTAGTAGTGCCGCCGGCTGATTTGCCCGCTGGTAGAGCCATCTGGATTCGTGCCGTTTTTGCACATTCAGCTTGACGCCTTTGGCAAATGGTGAGAAAAACGCTATTAGCATAATGCTGTGCTACATTGTAGGTGCTAACATAAATAAGTAGCTCCACACAGACAGCGCACACAAAACATATAAAATCAATTACGGTACATATTACTAGATATATGTATATTTTCATTTATTGATTTATATTTATAAACATGAGTTAAAACAAGAGGCAGAACTACTGAAAAAATACTCACTCTTTGAATCTGTTGATGTGCAATGGAGAATAAAGGCAGGAGAAGTTAGTTACATCACAGTTTAATACCGAATCAATAAGACACACAGAAATTATGGGCCCTGTCCCTGCAGATGGGACATTTCCTTCCCCCAGATTGAAAATCCAATGCTTTTTAATTAAACAATTTTAATTAAACATTGTACTTGCGAAAGAAAAAAATAATAACGACTTACTTAAATTTCTAATACAAAATACATATTCACTCATGTCCTTGAGGTAAATGCATGCAAGCAGACATTTTTCAGGGCGCAGAAATGCCACTGGCGTTCTTCCTCTGAATATTATACAATGCAGTGAAAGAAATGAGTGTTTTCATTGCATTGCCATGGCAAAGAAAGTAGGATTAAACGAATCCTTCTGTGTGCTTAATTTAACCTGTAATAACCTTTAGCCTGTATCTTTATCCCCATTAACCAATTACTTACCAAACTCCTCCCCAGCTAGCCGTGGGCAGATTAATTCATAGAATGCTGCTGTACCTCTGGACAAATTCATATAGATGGTCCAGTTTTAAGTCTGATACCCCCCCACCCAGCTACATATTTTTCATTTCCGGCACCATCGAGTATGTTCTCAACAAGGCACATCTTTGAAAGTGCCACACGCTACTGTCCTGCTTCTTTCAAAATGCAAAAGAAAAAAAAAAAAAAACATCCCATAATAGCAGCTGTCAGACCTTAATATTTGGCACAGAAGGAAATAAATGATCAGCTTTCAAGCTGAGTGAGAGGGAGATTAGCCTGGCTCTAAAAGCCATTTCGAAGACAAATCAGAGGGAGACAGACATCTCCGAATACCTGCCAGACATGTATTTTCAGTGCCCAGGCCTCTGAGCCCTACTTACTGTTTGTAGGTGACCATGACGATAACGATGGCAGGGATGCAGCAGAGGATAATGATGATGGCCAGGGTCAAGAGCGCCCCCTCTGTGTAGCCCACGGCCTGTGCGGCCTTCTTCACGCTGGCCACGATATCGGGGGAGCGGATCTCCAGTATGCGGCCACCCTGGCCCAGATAAGGCTGGAACTCCTTATTGATGTCGAGGATCTTTCCATCCAGGAACCTTTTCCACAGACAGACAGACATACATTCTCAATGAGGCTCCAGGTCTTTTGGTAGCTGGACACAGGCAGTTGAAGTAGGCCGTCATTTTCACAATGTGCACCCTAAGTGCTTTTACTGAATCCTCACACTAACATCTCTATTTTTCGCAAGTCTGCTTCTCTGTTTCCATGTGTTGGGGGATGATTCTAAATAAGGTCTTTGCATCACCTTGCAAATCTGGTCCATTAAGTATACTCAGTACATATTTATAACCTAAAATTTCTGAATGCAGATGGAGTTCAGTGATTATTTTGTGCCAACTGAAGCCATTTTTATGGGAAATAAAAATGATCTGATCATCACCTCATTATTTATTCCTTACAGATATGTATTATTTCTAATTCCTTCCTGAATACACGCCTTTGTTGAAATGTGTATCCCTCTTCGACAACTGATCCTCCGACTGAAGAGATTTGGTTTTAATGCATATTTTATTGCTATTGGTTTCGGTGAGAATAAACCCTCATTCTCAGGTACACTGTGGTTCGTCTCCCATCTAGGTGACGTGCTGAGCTGCAGCTTCATCTGAATTCCACTTCCGGCAAAGTTGCAGTCTCAGGCGACAGTTTCATGTGGGCCTCGCAAAGTTTGGCGGCGGCTGAACCGAGAAGAATCGAGTCAGAAATAGAAAGTTTTCTCACCCTAGTGACACTGCGGTTGGAAGTGAAAAAGAGGTTCTCCCAGCGCCCTGCGTTAATTACAGGCAGTCGGGCTAAAGCTGCCGCCCCGCGATAAGACTGACGTGCCACTTGCTCCAGTGAAACACCAATAAATTGCTTTCCGATATAGAAAACATCTCAACATCTGATACCATGCTGACAGCCCAGGACGATAAAATATTATGAAAAGATTAATATTTTGCCAGCAAAGAAAGTACCCAACTTTGTTTTTACTACACAATTGTTTGCTACAAGAAGTAAGCCAGAAACAGACAGGGGTGGAGAGAAGGGTGTGAACAGACAAGTTTTTTTTCCCATATGGCAGCGAGATGCAGATGATGGAGACTGTTATAGCAGGAAATGTTGCCCAGTTTCAGATGTGAAGGGGGCAGTGTGTTATCAGAAGGTCCCAGGTTCAAATCCCAGGGTCAGCAGTGCGATTTCACTGTTGGGTCTAAGCGCATGGTCCTTATCCAACCGTCAGTTGCTCACAGGCTCCTGTATTTCACTTTGGCTAAAAGGACCTGCTAAATAAATGTGATGCATTTCAGGTTACGGTTTGTCAGTCAGGCATGTAACCAAGCCACCAGCCACGGGGCCTCTCAGAGTCAGCTGGGTAGAAATTGTCTGGAGATTTGTCTGCCCAGAAAAAGGCTACTGCCACCTACGCGCTCCTGTCTACTATGCATCTCGCGGCCGCCACCAGTACAAGGAGAACGTGTGCATCAAGTGAGCTCACTTAAAAAGCTCCTGTCGAGATATGGCCCTGTTGGTCAGCGGGTCGACGGCGTACACCATGAGATCCGATTTGGTGTAATCCTCCTGCTCATAGCCATCTCCAAACCGACGTGCCCCGATGGACTCCACCAGCACCTTCGCCCCTGGAATCTGATCTTGGACGTAGCGCTCAAGAATCCTACAAATTGGGGCAAATGCATTTTCTGGTTAAGAAACTTGAAACGCCTTTAACGGCTCTGCTTGCGAAATCGCTGTGAAAAAAGTCTGCACTTTAGACAACGTCTGAATGACTCAGTCTTTCCCACAAATTTCAGATCCATCAAATCACATCTTAACACCGATGAGGTTCCCGATCGCAGACAGAAAAGAAAAATCATTCCTGAAAGCCTTAAACCCGAACAACGTCTCAGTGACCACGCTTGGAGAGAAATAGGTTGATAATTACATCTCAAAAAAATTACCATACTGAGAGGAGAAATTATCCTGCTTTTAGTGTAAATGTATAAAACCAAGTTAAATATATTTTATCATCTTCTCCCTTCACATCTGTTTTATAAAATGCACATATGGGTGACAAAAGTTGGTTACATTATGCAACATATCATTTCCTTCAAGGCTGATGACCCTACTGTAGTTCTTAAACAGGGATGGCGAAAACCATCACAGTACGTGCTGTAAAAAAATAAAGGAATATCTTCCAGAAATGTGTGGCTAAATGAAATGGAATGGGAACACTAGGGCACAGCGTACCAAGTACCCTTTGCCTCAGCCTTTAGCTGGGACATGCAGAGCTCTCATCTCTGAGCGGCCTGGCATTCTGAACCAATTACCCGTTGTGCTATTCTGTCTACTAGGGACAAAAAGAGAGGGGAAGGTATTCAGCTTAGATTGATGGGCTTCCCCTTGGGATGCGGAAAACCCAGAATGACTGGGCTGGCCTGCAGCTGAGGCCGCAGCTGTGGGGGCCTAGGTGGGAGAGCGCAGAGACTCCGGTTCCCGGCGACGCGTGTAGGCCGCTTTGTCGGCACTGAAAAGCGGGCTTTCACGCCAGCATGGGCATTTTCGCGCAACGCCTGGGGGCCATGGAGCAGGACCCCGCAGGTAGCTGGGATTAAACTGACCCGCTAGATTGGGGGGGGGGGGGGTAAGTGATTGCTGCCTCCGGAGTACGGCGGGACAACTGTGAGGAGGCCTTGATTTTTCAGCACTCGCTTGCTGTTCGTCGAGGTCAGAGGTTTGCCGGGACAAAAAACAAAGAAATGAATGCAAGAAAAGATGCATTTCACTCCCCGGAGCAAAGACACCACAAGGCGAAATCAGTCGCCAGAGAGACGAAAGCAAAAACAAACACGCTAATCATCAAGCGCAGGACAGAAGCATCTATAGGATGTTAAGTGTGTTCGAGCACCGCGGAAATTTAAGAAGCGGACCAAAGAAACCGCTTTCAGGGAACTTATGGGAAAAAAAATATAAAGATGCACAAGTGACCAGAATAATCTTTTGTGATTGGTTGATGGCCTGTGTGTGAAAGACACTCACCCAATGAGCTGTTCCTTGTTCTGCTCCACCACAGTGGGCGGAACGTTGGAAACCACCACCTGCATATCCAGTTGATTAACCACAGATATCTAGGACAAGTAGTGTAGATTACAATTAATTTACTCTTTGTCTTTTTTCAATGGTTTCTTGCTAAATCAGAGACTTCAGATCAAGAGAAAAATGCATATATAGCCTTAATGAAATGCACTTTTGAACAAAAGAAAAACAAATTTTTCTGTTGATACCAGGTACAAAGAATCTAACAGTAGCATACAATTGAAGTGATTTTTTAAGCTACACCATCACAAAGTCGCATATACAGTAGCAATCAAAAGTTTGGGCACACCTGCCCATAGAAAGGTTTATTTGCTAATCTCTAAATTTTAGAATAAAATTTAGAGTTGGGACTCAGAAGGTTGCTGGCTCAAATCCCATGGTCTGCAGAATGACCTCATCATTGGGCTCCTGAGTAAGGCCCTTAACCCGAATTGCTCCAGGGACTGACTGACCCTACTGTCTCCTCTATGCCAGGTTCAGGAGGTGGCCTCCTGGGATGCTTTTCCAGCCATCCTGAAGGAGATCCCACACATAAGCTGAGTTCTCATTTACTGCTTTTCCTTCACTTTCTGGTGAAACGACTCCAGAAGCATTTCTTCTGTGTTTAACACAGGTGGCCACTCTATTATTCTCCTTTGTAGGTGGCTTGGTGTGCCCAAACTTTTGATTGGTACAATATGTATACTAAAGTTCTGGGTCTGAAGTTCTAAAATGCTTTCATAGGATGCTGAACTGCGTGTTGCTTTCTCAGAAGGAAGCAGGAGGAGCGTAACGCTGGGAAATGGGATCTGCAGGTGAGCTGAGAGGCTATCCCCAGTAGCATGGAGCACATAGCGCTGAAGCGGAAAGCGCCAGAAATGAGAGGAGTGCTTCTCCGGGAGGAGACCCTTACCACCACTATTGCTCTGCTGCTCATCCCCTTCCCATAGTCATCTGTTGCAATAACATCGAATTTGAAGTAGGACCGCCGCATGTTCCTGTAGATAATTGCCGATTTAATGATGCCGGTGTAGGGCTCGATGACGAAACTATCCTTGCCGTCAGTCGAGGGAGGTATTATCAGTCTGTATTGCATTGCACTGTAATTCCCAGTGTCTTTGTCCAGGGCCTGTCAAGCAAAGATAACAAAAAATGGGCTGGACATCGGTGAGAAACCCAAAGATGTGCCGTGTCCTTAAACTGCAGTTCTGTTACTTCACATTAGGGGGAGACTTTGAGCTTTCAAAAAGTGCAACAAGGACAGTGTACCGTCACCCAGCTCAGCCGGCTTCAACATTCAGTGCGGTCCTCGGCCATGACGTTGATTTATAATACCTTTTAGGTCTGGGGGAGTGTAAAGCTACAAAGATAGCAATATACCCTCCTCTGGCTCTGTCATTAACACAAATGAGGTATTTTTAGTGTACTAAAGAACTTTTCCACTTAACGGTCCTCCCATCGTGTTAAGGACCATTGCAGTAAAGGTTCAAGGTCTTACTGGAATGTCTAACCCTGGTCTTAATATGATTAGATAGAAAGCAGAGGGATTAAAGGTTGTTAGAGGAAGGTGGTAAAAAATCCACATGCCACATTGTCTAAAGGTACAATGGATCATCCAACTAGACTCAATGGTGGCAAGTCATCCATCCATCCATTTTCCAAACCGCTTATCCTACTGGGTCGCGGGGGGTCCGGAGCCTATCCCGGAAGCAATGGGCACGAGGCAGGGTATAACCCAGGATGGGGGGCCAGCCCATCACAGGGCACACTCACACACCATTCACTCACACACGCATTCCTACGGGCAATTTAGTAACTCCAATTAGCCTCAACATGTTTTTGGACTGTGGGGGGACACCGGAGTTCCCGGAGGAAACCCCACGACGACATGAGGAGAACATGCAAACTCCACACACATTTGACCCAGGCAGAGACTCGAACTTGGGTCCCAGAGGTGTGAGGCAACAGTGCTAACCACTGCACCACCATGCCGCCTCGGTGGAAAGTCATAAATATCTAAAAATGAGGCATCAGTTTGATTGCTACCATAGTGGTGATAAGGGTTCAGGATTGATTTGGAGTGAAACTTCCATGAAATTGGATTTGGTTTTCTTTTTCCACAAGGAAATGTGTTGTTTTCATATCTATGGGGCGAAGGAAAAAATTGTGCTGTAAAAAGAGCTCATTTTGTTAAATGTATAGTGTAAAAGATCACACCAACTAATTATGCAATCAGTCAAATACGGTGCCGTCTCTTCCAGGGGGAAAAACAGAATTAATACTGTATCTATCTTTCGTGTTTGCCGCTGTAACAACCACCCCCCAAGAAAAACATTTAAAGATTTAAAGGTAGATTAGTCTAAGCTATAGGCTTTTGACCTGCTTTGTTTCAGTTCATATTAATGTTCAGCGCCAGGGAACTATTTTGAATGCGCAGAGATCAGAGTACCACTCCCACTGCGAGAGAAATTCAGCACCGTTGTTCACAACAAGCACCGAAACAGCTCAATAACCCACACCTCAGCTCAGCTCAATCAATCAACTCTGTCCCACTTATGTTTTAATGATTATACCATTAGCACTCCCAATGAACAATCACTAAACGAAAAACTCACATGATGACTAACTATCATGCTTAAACAGCCCCCCCCCACCCCAAAAAAACAAAATACAAACATCTAAAAGGAACTCAGGCATCCATCAAGATCTAAGTAAGATTAGTTGTGTTGAGTGATTCACTGTTTCGTACTCAGTTTGGGCTTCGGACAAAAGAGAGAGGGAGGGTTTATGTTCACAATTATTATTAACGATTATTAATTAATGACAACTGCTCTCATGTCTGCCGGCTGTCTCCCAGTCAACAGATCAGGCCCACATAGAGCAGTAATACTACCAGCAATTCACGGATCAGGCTAATTAATCAAAAAAACTGATGGCTTCAGGGGCGAAAAAGCAAGACAATAAACAAGAATGGGCCGAATAGAAATTTTGTTCAGACTGTTAGTCTAATGCCCCAATGCCAAGCATCTGTAAAAAAGTGCTTATATTAAAAATGGTAGATGACAGTCAACTTGACATTTATATTGAGAGGACCCATCAGCATTTTCTGACACTGCCTAGGGGTTCAATTAAATAAAATAAATTTACTCTTCAGCTTATCATACATAGCAAACACAGTGCTGAACATATATTAGAGGTAATACTGGCAAGTTCTTCCAGCTATTTTGTAAGTAAACGCACTTCAAACATAAACTACACTGTGTTACTAACGGCATAGTCCTACAAAAATGTAACAACTGAAATGTCTCTAATATGGTTACATTTAAGGATCCAGTAAACAGCTTTTATTTTCCCTGTGGCAAGAGTCGCTGTTTACAAAAGTCAGCCGACACTGAAAAAGCACGTTTATTTCTTGGCTGATGTCCACCCTTGAAGTTGATCCTAAGACATCAATGTCAAGGGCCTGTTTTGTCAACCCTGAGGTACCTCATTTAGCAGAGAGCTGCACGGATTTGGGCTCGGTTTTACTAATCAAGAGAGATGTCGAGTTCAGATACTGCTTGTTTTTCGCAGCGGTTAGAGATAAAGAATTCATAAACTAAAGCCGGCCCGATTAACTGTGTACTGTCGATCACATGATATATCTCAATGGGAGTCTACAAAGCAGTCGACATGAAGAGGGCCTAGCCATGGTGAAAGACAGCAGATAATGCTTCTATCTCATGCGGGTTTTGAAACCTTATTCATCCTGCCTCTAGTGCCCAAAGCCACACTTCAGATATGAAAATTAAATTTACTTTTCACTAATAAGCATCCTGGGTCAGCAGGTAGTGTAACTGTCAGCTGACTTGGAGAAAAAAAATACAGGATAATGAAATACTTGCTGTATATGGCCTTGTTATATATTACCAGCCATACACTGCATGATTCCAGCACATTTGGAGTCCCAGACAAATTGTTATGACAGGAGGAATATTCCAGTGTCGAATCCCATGTGGGATTTTTCCACTATTATAGTGTGAGATGGTAAATGACCGGCTCCCACCATATCTAACCCAAAATACTACGCCCCATTTTTATGATAAACATCTTGGATTCTCAATTTGGTGCTATGACTTTCATTTTGTTAATGACTGTTGGTAAAAACACATTTTCTCTTTGGCTAATGGAGTAACAACTATTAAAGCACTTAACAATTAAGAGTTAATTATACTTACAGTTAATCAGTGTGTTTATTTAATAGCTATGAAAGTCATGTTTTCCCATCTCGCTCGCACTTCAGTAAAACACCGCCATCAATCTGAGATGGGCATAGCAGGTACTGTTTAATTATGATGTCAGCCAGATTAAACGAGGGGATTCGTATGAAGCACGAACTGAAAAAAATCGCAGGCAAAGCCCTCTAAAAGGCTTAAAAAGCTGGCTGAACATCGCATTGACCAATAACAGAAAGCATGGTAAATTCACAGACTTCTTGTGTACAACCGGCACACTATCTCTGACAAAAAAAGAAATACAAGTAATCTTAGTCAAACAAACACAGCCAGACACCTTGTCCTTACTGATGACTGTTCTCACAAAGATGCAGAAAGCTGTGGTCAACCAGCAGGTGTTGCAAATTCTTACACTAATGGTGATAATTTATTCACCATCATGCAAGCACAAGTATAGGTGCATAGCAGTACTTTTGCTTGTACGTCTTATTCTCTTGCGAGAAATTTTATTTTTTGTGGTTAAGGATGTTGCTTAAGGGGGGGGGGGGGGGGGGGGGGGGGGGGGGGGGGGGGGCGGGGGGGGGGGGGGGGCGGGGGGGGGGGGGGGGGGGGGNNNGTGGACTTCGCTGAAGGGCCCAAAAGCAATACGATTACTCTTACAGCCACGGAACAAAACTGTAACAAATAAGAGCCATGCTTCTTACTATTGACATTTGCTAGCTACAGCCATGTATTAAAAAAAAAAAGCTATGCAAGCTAGCTAAACCCGCCACTTAGCTATATTATCTGTTTCTATAAGAACACCACATGCTAGTCAGCTAGCTATATCTTAATTTAATTATGAAAAATACTTAAGTTGCTTTTGCTTTTCATTTTAAAATAGAACACAATTAATCCCATTTATTAACGTTAATCAAGAGCCAAACGCAAAAAATACAATGATAATAAAGCCTCAATATAGCCTGAAATGCTAGTAAAAACAGTATAATTTAAGGTTCCAACAAAATTAGGACTTCTCTTAAAAAATCCATAGCTGATTTGGCACGAAACAATAAATGAGTGTTATAGTAAGCACAGTAAAATTATATGTATTTGTTCACCCAGCAGTTTTTTTGGAGAGATGCACCAGCTTACGACTTTGCAGTTTTTACCGAAGTAACTCTGGCTAAGCATGGAAGAGCACGGCCCCTTAACCATGGTATCTGCCGCATTCCCCCTCTGTGCTGAGATGGGACGGCACCAGTCCGGCATCCCCTCTCACCTGGACCTTCAACACTGATGAGAAAGTCTTGGCGTCCTCTGCTACCCCGCCGATGTACAGCTGCCTGGTGAAAACAGGCGGGTGATCATTCTCATCCTGGACTTCAATAAACACTTTGGCTGTGTTAGCTGAGAGGAAGACAAAAAAAAATTACTAAATAAGAAACACGATGAATCAGCTGCAAAACATGCGTGCTGATACATATATCTGCAAATTTGTACATGCTTGCAAGAAAAACAAATGAGACGAGGGTTACGGATGATGGATGTGATGTGGGATTCTGCAGTAGAGTACAGTGATGCAATGAATCACATGACATTTTCTCAAGTCAGATGGGAGGTGCAAAACGTAGCAAAGAATGTATCGAGAGAAACAAGTTTTTAACAGTTAATAACGATAATGATCTAAATAGCATTTGTATTACATAGCGACCGCGAGAAAAATCATTGTTCTTTCCCAAAGTGGATACATGTTCACGCCTTTACACTGCTCTCCTAATGGACTGTATGATGTAAGAGGTCACGCTGGATGTCTGCAGGCAACCACAGGGAATTCCCGCCGCATTACGGCACACAGGCCTGAATCGCTGAAATGGGGGATCATCATTTTGGCAAAGGATCCCCCCCTGTTTCAGACACTCGTGACCCCAGCAGGGTTGCTTGGTTCGCCACGCCACGTGGTTTGTTTAACATTTTGCTGTGTCTCGAAGTCAAGCAAGAAATCAGGTGCCAAGAGGGTCTCTTAGTAATGAAGGGCCCTGAATGTGTTAACCGATCCCACTGTGAATGAGCGTGATTTTATTTATTGTGCTGGACAGAGCTGTGTGTTTGGTGCCAGTTGTTCAGACGTTTCCCGATGCTTTACAATCCATTTCAGGCCCATTGATCAAGCAGCGCGAATCTTTCATTACACGCAGGCACATCTACACGCCGCTGAAACGTTTCACCGGATAATAGGCTCATAACGAAAATTAACGAAGAAAAAGCAACTCTGTTTAAAAAAGCTCTTATTTGAGAAGAAATGTTCAAAGAGCATTCTGCGGTCATATCGGAAAATGCACAAATTGCGTTAAATTGATTCTAGCCATTAATACGGAATAATCAAGATGAAGCAAGCTGAATTTAGTTAACAGGAATGTGACAGTCTTAATCAGTTACATTCGGTTTTAGCTGGCCTGGCTTAATGAATATTTAATATTTTATTGAGCTCCTCACCACTTTGGAATAATCAACAAAATAAATAAAACACAAGGATTAGCATTTTCCATTTACTTTTCTGTAGTGGTCTGCTGTGACTATTTTTAATGGTCAGTCTTTGATACGCAGTGCAGCAAACGCATGACTGGAAAGCGCAATGACATTTCAATTCTTCAGCCTTATAAAAATCTTTTTGAAGTCACTACTACCTTCACAAGCTATGCATAATGGTTTTGACAGACTTACTCTTTGAAGGCACTCGGATATTGGACTCAACAATGCTCAAAGAGTCCGCCTGGACGCGGAGGACATAGCTCGTGTTGGACTCGTAGTCTAAGGCCTTGGCCGTGAATATGACTCCAGTGATGTTGTTCACAGCAAACTCTCCTGGTGGGGGAGACGCAGACATGGCAGGATAAGGGCAGACATCTTGACCAACATGAAGATAGGATCTGCCACCATCTGCACAGGCCGTTCCCATGGCAGATGTAACAAGCTACACAGAAACCCATTAGAGACCATGTATCAGAAAGTGTAAAATCTACACACGTTTCTCATCCTTGACAGGAAGTCAAAAATCTACGACAGGGGTAGGCAACCCTGATCCTGGAGTTCCGGCATCTAGCAGGTTTTCTATCCTACCTGATGAGTTACTATCTGCCCAACATCAGGTGTGGCTCATAACAGACCAGGTAGGACAGAAATCCTGCTGGATCCTGGCACTGAAGGACCAGCATTACTGTACCTTCCCCTGGTCTACAGCATCCATCCAGAATTGGATGCAGGTCAAGCAACATTTGCCCAAATGCTCTGGGAAATTAAATGACCTGATTTAACTGTGATATTTCTCCAGAAGAACAAAGTCTGCTGTAGGCTATCTGATATACCGTTGGACCCCGTATTAATTGGCATTTCCATGGTACGCACAGGAGGGTCACAGTAGCATCTTCAATTGGAATTATCTTGGAATGGATTCATCCCATGATGCTTCATAAGACGTCTAAAAACCATATACTGTTTCACGTTAAATAGCAATTCCGCTGACCATGCATATGTTATGTTAGCATGTAACCAGGCTTTTAAATATGCATTGCTCAACACATGCAGCACTAAAACATTTTACAGCATAAAGATGCTGACTGCATTTCTTTTGATAAAAAAAAAACTTTTTGCATAATTAGAAATTGGACCAGCTGCTCACACATTATCACACATTCTTTAGCCCTTCATCAGTTCCTCTCATGATAAAAGCTTGTGTTGTTCCTCAGCATGTACAAGCAGGATTAGGCAAATTAGCGGCATATCTTCATCTGTCTGAGAACCAAAATGGAGTTACGGAAGATAGGACGTTACAATATAACACTAACACGTATCTGTTCATCTGTGGTAATGCTGCTTCATGGCATATTAATGACATTCCAGTTCTATGAGGTCACATTCGAAGACTGGTTGAATTGTAGCATTATATGAGACATAATCTAACACGTTTCTGCTTGTATTATGAGTAAAGACTGCATTGTTTCTTAGGCTTAATGCTATTTTATAGAATTTAATTCCCTCCCCTTGTTCCGTTTTTTTTCCCCTCCTTTTTATTCCAATTTGTTTCCCTGTCGGAATTTGTTAGCTTCTATTAATGGCGCTCTGCTTTTGACGCAAAAGAATGCCTATAATAATCTCAGTCAAAAGGCAGCCTAAACAAAACAATCTCCCACAATCGTGATGCGGGTTCCCAGGGCTAAACGCTGCTGGGGGATTCTTCATATCTTCGTGACTGATTTTCACTGAATTTAAAAGCAATTAATCACATCGATTCTTTGGTCTCTTATTAAGCAAGTGCAGTGTTATCTGCACATTTCCTCCAGTTGACGATTTAAACTTCTGAATCCCTAGAGGCACCTGGGAAAGTCTCTCATCACTGTACGGAACAAGAAGACCTCTTATTATCCTTCACCGCTTCTGACACAGTGATGACACCACGGAAGACGAGCCAAGTCCCCGCAGATCAAGCTGAGGGTCACTGAAGACAGAACTGAAGTCCAAGGAAATCACTGGCACTCACGGCCTTCGTTCCCCTCCACGATGGAGTAGACGACTGTCTGGTTTACGGCGGCAGCCAGGATGACACCGACCGCCGTCCCCATGGGAGCGTTTTCGCTGACGGGGGCGAATCTGCACAAGACAAGGGGAGCGGGTACAGAGAGCAAATGCAGGGAGCCGTGGACGCAGAGAAACCATGCAAGGACGGCTATGAGACCTGACAGCTGCCAACTGCATACCGGCCCATCCAAATTCAGCGTAGGCATATTATAACACTTACAGTGAAGTGTCATTCTTTGCATTAAGGGATGCACTGTGTAAGTATGAAAAGGTCATAAAAAACATGTATGTGTTTTCTAATCATTTCCATTTACATTATGTTTTGGTGAAAGTCAACTCTAGGCAATAAAATTAAACACATAATATAATGAGAGATTTTGCTATATTCTGTCCATCCATTCAACTGATCGTCACCCTGGTCAGACTCGCTGCATTGTCCCCAAGGCATGGAATTCCATGGCCGAGATGCCAGTCTATCGCAGGACAGACATACAAAGATTCATTCACACACTTTTGGGAATTAAGAAATGCCAGTTTACCAAACTGGCACTTAATGGTGCCCCTGTCATCGTCTACACATTTTTGCAATGTCTATACTTTGATGTCAAATTACAAAATTCACATAAATCTGACATATATACACTAACTACACTAAGATTAACATGAGCTTGATGGCAAAACAAATGTATAAGAAATAATTTATTTGCCATGAAGTTTGACATTAAGTTTATGATATTGAATGAAATGTGTGACCATGTCCCAGTCAGTGAAAGTATGTTCCCTAACCCCTAGACCCCAGATGGTTATAACCCTCTGTTGCTCCAGAAACTGTCTAACCCTAATTTCTGAACTGCATGTTGCTTTGGATAAAATGTAACTGTAAGGGAAAATCGCCACAACACAGGAAACTATACGAGCTCCAGACACATACAATGGGGGGGGGTCAAGGTCAAACCCTGGAAGGGGTGAAGTGTCAGGGTCACTAACTGTTACCCTACTTTAAGAACAGTTCTCAGTAACACGTTACATTTATAGCATCTCATTTAAATGCCAAAAAATCAATATTATCATATAGCAAGAGGATGTAATATACTTTTAAGGTTATATTAGCATAGCAAGATGGCAGGGAAGGTTCTAAAAATGAGAAAGAAATGGAGAAGAGAGAGGTTGTGAGATTAAACAGCAGGATAATGATTTGTCATTCGTTAATTGTGGTAACTTACATCAGTTGGCATTTCCTGGACAACAAAATCAATGAATATCCGCTATTTCAAACCACGGCACTGTCCTAGCAACAGAAGCATCGGAGCGGCATTCATATTTCATCTAGTTTTAGCCCATCACCTGTAACCATGGATATAATAGACTCCTGCCACAGAAGAACACATGTTACGATTTGTCCTGGAAGTCTAAACTAAAATATGCCATGGAGGGGAATGTGTCAACAAGCTTAATGATCTAAGCACTGCCCGGGAGACTGATGTTGAAAACAGGTGAAGCCTGTGAGAATTTCAGGCCTCGAATGCATTATGGGAAAAGTTTTAATTAAAAATTTAATTAGTATTTCTACAGTTAGTAAATAAATATTATTACTTCCCTCTTCTCTATTTGTCATGCATGACTGATTAACACGGACTAAAGACATATCTTTCAGACTCTTGCCCCACAAATGCTTCTTAATATTAAGGGTACACTGGTACAAGTAACAGGCTTACAGGTGTAGCACACGTTTTCGAAAGGTATATGCTATATATGGTGTCCTTTTTATATCTAGGCTTTCAGTAGACATTACATATCAAGAGAGGCTTTCAGTAGCAGCGGGTGCAACCTTTCCGCATGTATCATATTAGGGTCTTAATTAAACTTAATACGAAGAGTAGAGAGCAGAGTTTCCTGTCAGCTCAATAGAGGGATAGTAATGAGACTGGAAGACAGGTTTGTCTGCCTGATCGGCTGTTTCACCATCAGGAACTGGAACTGAATGTCCTCTCTGCATTGCTGTACTTACCAGATAGCACTATATACATAAATATGTGTATATATTATATATGCATGTATGTATACGATTTACATGTGTGCAAAAATGCATGCATGCATTCAACAAATCATTCATTCAAACATATTTCTGGCGGTGAGCTTGCATTAAATTATTGAAACACAAACAGTCACCGAAGCAACCCAATATGCAAAGGAAACACTTTTACAAGTTAAAAGCAGAATACATTTAAGTCACGAGAAAATGCAAAGTTGATAAAAGGTTTAAATATGCACAACTTGCTCAGATATCTTGAAGGAGCACTCAGCTGGAACTTAGGATTAGGGGGTCTGGAACAAATGCCAAATAACTAATTCTTAAACCAACTGACATGGTATTTGGCACAGCGGAGAAATTACTGAACCGGATGGAAGGAACTATTCATTTATCGCATAATTGTTCTGTGTCCAGTTTTATGATACAAGATAATTACCATTGTTTCATGAACGGAGCCTTGATAATCTTCTGAAGAATCGGAGGAAACAAATCACTGCGGTGGGGAGATGAAGCTGTCACGGGTGTTTCACAGGCCTGACAGGACGCTGAACGTTATTGACTCGCATTTAGGCACAACGAACTAGGATGATTTGGCTGAGAATGGGTTTAAAATCGAAGCTAGGCGACTGAAAAGCACCCGTTTTCATGGGGGAAGGGAGGCCTTGCCTGTTTGGTCATGATTTATTCAGAGCTCGTGAATCTATACATCTGATACAAACTGACTCTCACGACATTATTCAGGTACGCGTGCAGCTACGGAAACCAGAAAGGGACGACGATGTAGCAGGACCAAAGGGGGCATCTTCTGCAGGTTCAGCGTGGCCTGGTAACTCGAGGCTGACACCCTGCATAAGTGAAGTGACTATTTGGAGTCAGTGGGGAAACTGTCAATCTCCGTGCAAAAGCTACAGGAGACTATACACAGAATACTTTTTGAGTGCCACTGTAGAACGTGTAAATAAAAAAAGGCGAGAGCCCATCGCTTAGAGGTACTCTATAGTGTTTACACTACCATTGCTTGTCAGTCCCATTACCGTAAATGAGAATGAGTTTAGGGCAAAACACTGACGAAAGGAACCGAACGTGCATGCAATGGTGGGAGTTGAGCATCAAAAACCGAGCAACAGATCTGCCACCGAAACCATTAGCAAGATGACCAGTCTGGAACACCGTCCTGTAAATGGCTGTGTGAAATGTCCGGCATCACCACCAGTCACATGTGACACAGGACTACAGTCATCACTGTGCTGCTATCTTTGTTGTAGCTGCTAGAGAAAATTAGAAGATAAAGAAACAAAGGTTTGTGTTCACTTTGCCCTAACAGCACCTCTTTTAAAAGGAAAGTAAAAATAATCAAGTAAAAAAAGGAGAAACCCACACGCTGAGAAAAAGACAACGTGTCTTTCAGCCGATCCTGTACCGCTGCTGTGACCTTTGCTCTCTAGGTACTGCTGCTGTCTCTCTGCCTTTCCTAAAGGAATCATTACCGTTTGCAGAGTAAAGTTGGCTCCATTAAACATCGCCCGGAATACCACAAGATCTTTTTAGGTGCCCAGGCACCACCACCCCCCCTCCCCCGGTAACCCTGACCTAATGGTTCTCAGGGCTCTTGTAAGAACAGGCCGGAAATAACAACCCGATATCACACGTAACCTCAGTGGCTTTCAAACCGCACTGAAAAGCTGACGGTCTTTTTGTCCCCGCAGATTTGTATTTCATTCAGACTTCACAAAAAGCTAATAAATTGTGCTGCTTTGCATTCATACAAGACATTGTTTTTAAAGAAACGCTTCAGTATTTTTTTTTTATTCTGTTCCCCTAAAAATATTAGATAAATCGAAACATAAAAAATACTCCTTTCTTAAACTGGTTATGCAAAAAAACGGGTTTTGCTGGAGCTGAGGAAAGAACTGATTTGAAACTGTAATTCTGACCTATTCTACAGAAAGACCTGCTGGAATCAAATGCAGTATAAGCCACCCAATACATATTCATCCTGTTAATGCAAAAAAACAGCACAACACGCCAAATTCTGCTTCTTCCTTAATTTGGTTATGGAGGCCAGACTTCTCGTTCCCTCACGGACAGTGCGTGAAATTCACTGGTGGTTTTGTTACGCAAGACCACGCCACTCCACAAGCCCTGAGTAGCTCATTCACCCCACTAATCTTGCTACCCACCCCATCACCCCTCACAAACACATATTGACAGTTCCCAATCAGGACTTCCTGCCAACAGAGGGGTGAACTGTGTTTGTACAGATAACACACTGAATAGTCATTCTTCTTCTGACACCTCTCTAATAGCGGTTGAGAACAAGCAAACAGTTAAGTGTGAGAAACTAATGAGGTCTGCTGAGTGCGACCAGGATCACAGCCGCCTCCATCATGCCATTATTTGCTCTGTGGGCATATTAATCTGCACTAAAAGGTAAGGCACTCATAACAGCACTAAGTCAACCAGTCCAAACTCGTACACAGTTCAGGCTGGTTTCCTGAGAATCCCTGTTGTGCTTGTAGAATGCAAACATACACACAAGAAAACACACGTCTTTGCACACAGTTGTCACTGAATAAAACATACCTAGTTTTGAAAGGCAACAAGGTGAACTGAAATACATTTAAAAAGATCAGTACTTATCCTTATAAAGAGACCCCATTGGAAATAAAAGTGATAGGACACATTCACAAGGTTGAAGTTTCTGTTTTGCAGTAACAATATATACAAAATGTAAACCCACTAAAACAAAACCAATGAAATCTCAAGACTGCAGGCTACATTGTAATTGACACAGGCATAAAACGAACGATGAGCAGAGAAAAGGCAAAAAGCGGCATTTAAAGAAATTTCCGGACTACATGTGGAATTCAGGGCAGCCCCGGGAGAGAAGGAAGCCAGGTGAGATCCCTCGGAGATGGGGCACCCTTCTTCATTTTGCCTCACGCTGGCCTCCAGCTTCGTCTTTTACAGGCGAATTTACGGCTTGCCTGGGAAACTTAACGACGAGATAATTTAGCAGTTCCGAACCGCCGTCAAGACCTCTCCGGCATGGAAAGAACGCAAGATCGAATCACAGCAATAAACAACTTTAACTTTAACCCCTATACTGTATGTATATATATATACAGTATATATATATATATATATGTGTGTGTGTGTGTGTGTGTGTGTATGTATGTATAAAATGTTTCTTGTAGTGGAAAGTAAACTCTTATACAAGCCTTTTAAAATCTGAAGGCTTCTCGGTCTATTTCATGCCAACCTTTTCAGATTGTTAGGGTTACTATTGATGGCAGAAAATAAGCAGTAAATGTGGTAACAGTCAAACCTTCTCTGGCACTTGTACAGCTTTTTGGAACCTTATCGGGTTATAGGACAGTTATTACCACCATCACATGATGTGCAGTGTGTCACATGACTATGACAGAGTAGCACAATGGGTCAGTAGATAACTGTATGACCTCACGCTTTCAGCTGCCGCCCTGGTTTGTGTAGGTGTTCCTTTTGATGGACTTGGTCCAGGGTGGCCCCTGCCTTTTGTGCTGTGTTCACCGCATCCCAGCATTGGCTAAGTGGTTACAGAAAATGGATGGATGGTTATCAGAGTGTTCCAGAGTGCTCACAAGTGGTATCTGGAGTCCTCTGAACATCAAATGACTGCCAAAATGGCTTCCTAGCAGATCGTTCTTGTGTTCGCCGGCCTTTACCGCCTTTAACAGAGCCGTGACACAAATGCTAGAAGCAGTGAGGACACAATGTTACATGTATAATTTTAAATAACTTCAGGTACTTAGAAACGCGGATGGAGCAAGAAGGGGTTGCAGCTACGGTGTGAAAACGTGTCAATGAAAAGGGAATTACAATAAAAGAAATCACTACTTGACTACAGAAATCTTTCAGGGCTGTTTTTTGTATGTGCCGTTAAAAAGTTGCGGACAGAAAACTGCAGATATTGGTAAATGAGGACATGGGAGTCGTGCCAAAAAATATGCTACTTAAGAATTCTTTTACCCATAGATGATTGTGATTTTTGGCTGTGTCTTAAAAATGTAAGCAAGGAACCTGGAATTCATTGAGGATGGAAAAAATATGGATAATATTCTATTCCTTTGCATCATAGTTTGTGGTTTACGATGGAAGTAATTAATTTAATACATAGAGCTTGGGGAATAAAAAACTTATAAGAGGATGTCCTGGATGGCAATGCCCTGTGTTTGCTGAAGGGCTGCATGTAAAATGCCCAAAGATGAAACGGCATTATTAAGGTCTCCAGGAGAGGATATTGCCATTCCAAATATGTCATCATTGTATGTGAGAGCAGAGCTTGGGCACGCTGCCTGTAGACCGTTAAAAGGAGCAACCTTCCAACAGAGAGATGAGGGACGCTGACGAGCGACACCTGCTCCCATGTTGACAGTCTCTTACTAGAGACAGATTTCCATTCAAGCCCTTAAGATTGTTAGCTTTCGGCAAAATTTGTCATGAAATTTATTGAGTGATCACTGTCTCTACAAGCTATTATTAATTTTAAAAATAAATGCCAGTAATAATAATAGCAACAATAACAAAAGCCTGCATTAACCAATTTCAAGGTGTGTGTGTTTTTTTTTAAAAACCATCATAGCTAGCTCTCTGAAATTATAGGGCAGTTCACAATAAAACAGAGATATAATCATTTTTGTCTCATTATTATATATAATCCACAAAGTATTTTGGCAGGCAATAAGGAAGATCAGTGGCCTGTACTACAAAGCGGGGTTAGAGGCTTATCGGGGTAACTTGTCGGATTTAAGGTAGTCTGGGCAAGATGTAAGTGAACGAATATGAAGTCCATTCAAACTGTGGTACCTTAAATCTGACAAGTTACCCCGATAAGCCAGGAACCCCGCTTCGTACTACAGGCCACTGGGCTTTGTAACCTGCACGTTTAGCGCGCACACAATATAAGCACAAGGACAGACAGGACATACAAACAAATGTAAATCTAATTTACTGCATGATAGACAAAATATTGAAAGAGGTCAAGGCGAAGAGAATGACGTGTGGAGAGGTCATAGCGCTTGTTAACAACATGACGCCTATAGAATCCCCACGAGCCTGAAGATCATACATGATTTATAGTGCATATTCCAAACAATTCTGAGTCACAGGCCAGACATTCGTGTTAAATTATTCATACTAACTTTGATGGAGGCTCCCAAATGAAGTCACTGAACAAATACAGCAGATAATCGGGCGTTTGATTAATATATTACTTTCATAAACACAACATAGCCTTTAGAGATTTTTTTAATAACTTCTGCACCTTCACAATCAGCTAAGCGGCGACACCATAAACTTTTTTTTATGCTGCTTAACACTGAAACGCAATACCAGACTTACGCAATTATAATATACAGATTACCACACGAATGTCTATTACCTACTAATAATATGTAACACTTGGGAAAAATATACCACCTACTATTTCTATTTAAAAATTTGAATAAAAAAATTCATGTTGATGCCACAGTTCTTTGTATTCCAGAGGTTAAAGTAATTTCATTTTAGTTTGCTAAAATGAAGCCGTGAGCCCTGTAAGAAACCGGTCATATTCTGTCAGATCTGATTAAATAACACGATTGGGAGTTACCCTGGCTGAACTTCCCAATGAGGTGCATGCCTGAACTGTGTCTTTGTACCACGAATGATCACGATCTATTCCAGAGCAGGCAGCCGCATAAGACCTGGGCATTTTGCATTTGCTTGCTACCATGTTAACCCAAATGCAGACCCTTAATCAGCCAGAATATCCAGCTGTTTGCGGTAAATGTAACTCAAATAACTTTTATAGGTTACTTAACAGCGTCTTCTAAGGAAATAAACAATGCGATGCTACCCTTGACCTGGAAGACACTGATTTGCTGGCATTGACAATAAGTGTCAGAACCAAAACCGTCAGCTTCCTGACCTCTAGAAATGCACTGCAAGGGAATCAGAGGCTCTCCCGTCAGCGAATGTGAAATACGATTTTAAATACCTTTCCAATAAAATAATGTGATTATTTTTCAAGCAAAGCCAAACATGACAGCAGCAGCTGGCTAAGTCATATGGCCGAGTGACGAGCGTGCTGGAGTTGCAAAAACCAGCGCTAGGTCCAGGGCGCCGCAGTTCAGGAATTCACGGCGGCCACCAAAGCCGGAGGTGCCATCGCCAATCAGTCACAAAAATACATGCAGGAACAGGGAGAGTAAATCCACACAGGAGTCCTGCAGCAGATACCGCGGCAAGGGCCCCCATGCTCGCAAATCCCAACAGTAATCCTGCTATCTTTCTGACACCTGGCACAAACAAGACCAAACAAACTAATGCAGTAACATCCTAACATGCTAAACACACTATTTACGGCAGACTATTAATTTACGTACTTTGACAAGGCTGTTAGCTACATTAGCTTCGTTTGACAATGTATCGCTTAGCTAAATAATCTGGCTGTGTATTACAGCAATGTATTATGCTAATGGTGCCTTTGCTCATCTGACCCCATACTGGTCGCACGTTGCTCCAGCGTCTACTGAATGCATGCTAATCAGACAGGTGCTCTTCTCTAGAGAGAGGGTGTTCTGGTGCCCTAATTACACACTACAAATTCTGAGTGGAGAAGAGGTTTGATTACACTAGCATTGCACCGTACAGGCAATTAAACCTGGCCATTTAAGTGTGTAAAACAAGATTAGGCACCACTTGCACAGAGCCTCTGTTCATGTGAAATGATACAGTTCCCTTACTGCGTGAGTAATAAAGAGATTTAAAAAATCAGGGTGAAGTTTCTTTCAGATGCAATTTTTTTTTCTAAGTCCAAAAACCGATGATGTGTTGACATTTTATTTTTGGTAGCAAGTCCTTGAAAGAAGTTGGAAGATAGAGAAGTGTACTGCACTTTCATAATATCACAGCGTGGTCTCACATGGACCACACTCCATTTATGTTTCGGGGGGGGGGGGGGGGGGGGGTATAGTCCTAAAAAAAGAAAAAAGTTTATGTGGTTTTGTAGTTATAAACACAACCAAAAA
>JAODJX010000043.1:10216255-10239861 GCA_026776945.1 Isichthys henryi
ACCCATCCCCCACCCCACACTCTCCACCCCCCCCCCCCCAACCACCCCCCCGCCCCCCCCCCCCCCCCCCCCCCCCCCCGCGCCCCCCCCCCCCCCCCCCCCCCCCCCAAGCGTCCTAAAAAACGACTAACGTTTCTGTGAGTTTCTCGTGATCACCACAACCTACAATTGAGATGCCGTGGTGCAGGGTTGCCAACTTAGGTCAGCTGGCTGGTGTGAGATTTTCAATCCAAGACAAGTCTGTACACACATTTATATGTGGATCTCTTTTACTACCTTGTAAATAGTCGGTAGGCATTGCAAACAATCCCAATGCTTTTGATGTCGCTAATTTTAGGTTTATAATGGAACAATATAGATTTGCTGTAAGATTTTTTGTGTCAGAGTGGAAGAGTGTGAAAGCATGAGTGTCACGCCAGATGTGAGAGACTTGGCGACCCTCTGTGGTGGAAGTGTAACCTTTTCTTCCTCGTAGGAAGCCGAAAAGCTTTAGAAAGAGGGTGACCTACAGCAGTACCAGGGGTTGCACCAGTCTTAGTTTTTTACTCAAGGCTGCAGAACTCAAAAAAGCTGAGAACAGCATTTCACCCATACAAACACACACATAAAAAAAGCCACACGCTAGGCTTGATGATATAAAAACCATTATCATTAATTCATATCCAATGTTTATATAACACCATAGATAATGACTATTACCCATAACAGTGATAGTAATCAAGCACTTAGATACAGAAATATATCTGTTTGTGTTTGTGTAATGCATGTAACGCTAAAGCAATGCAGATTGGGGTGTATATCTTAAAGCATTTGTGTTTGTCCATTCTGCGGAGGATGCAGTGGTGGGGGCAAAAGCATGAAAAAGCACATATAAACATTTGCCAAGACAGGCGAAGAGACAAGACACTGATCGCGGAGATTGTCAAAATGACAAACCGCAAAGCGGTGAGCAGCAAAGCCCGTGATTTAGAGAACCTTGCTGTAGCTTCATTAACTGTTTTTACGAGATAAGCCGCATGGATATTGCAGGGAGTGCAGGTTTGGAGAGCTCCTATCGAAATAAGCCTTAGAGGGAATCACCCCACCCTACCTTTCTCTCACGGTGCCTACGGACTGTGTATCTTCCATCCCATAATGCCTCATCCCGCTCATTTACATCTTCCATAATCTCTAATTAGACATCTTTCTCACAAAATTAAAAATGTTACTTTGTTTGATTTAAAGATATAACTGAAAGTATTACCAGTTTCCAGACTAACTTAGAAGGGAATAGCGCTAATTCACTACCGGAATAAATGTAAACATGTGAACATTTGGCAAACAATTAAAAACAAAAACGCCTGGAGTAATTACCGCGAATCAGTACATCAGAGGGCCTTCATTACTTATGCAAAGTGGTTCCACTCAAAACCAGCTGAGTAAACTTGAACCTGTAACATTCAGTGCCCACTGAAACTGTAGGAACTCAAAACACAGAACTCAAAGTCCCACCAAAACAAGTGACGGCCAAGTCAACGTAAATTCATTATAACACGGGACACTGGGGTTTTGGATGTGCTGACAGAGAGGCCAGGAATCTGACGGCAGATCATACAACGAACGCTGCTTAACTGACAACCTTGGCTTCCAAACCCTGAAGGAGTGCTCACAGATTTCCCACAAAGCCCCTCGTGGGTGATTAGCACTGGGGAGTCTCCGAGGCACAATCCGTTCTCTGATGGGGTAGCAGATTGGAAGGGCCCAGCCGCCGAGGGAGACCAAACACCTGGCTAATACCTCCACAGACAATAATAAACGGTAGATGCACAACAGCAATCCGATAGAAATTGTTATTCCAGCATTGCTGGGGCACGGCCATCAACTGCGACCTTCCTCTGGCGTGTAGGACGTTGCTTTAATTCAAACTCCAATTCAGGGGCTTTCATCTCCCATCCTCGCATTGCATTTATCAATCACGAGATACAGGATGCTTACCGACTTCCATTTTCAGTTATTGCGTGTTCCCAGGGAAACCCATACATAAAAAAGCTTTGGGTAGTGATATTTCCAATAATAAGTGTGTATGTTTCAAAACAAATCTGTTGTACGGGGAAAAGACTTTAAAAAAAAAGCCATGCTTTACTTCGTGATTGATACCATCAGTTTGTAGCCCATGCAATGCCATCAAAATAATGAACCCAAAGAATGTAAGCCATCCGAGTTCGAGCTTGATCATTAATAAAACAAATTAGTTTTTGAAAATATTTCTAGGACAACAGGAAAAAAAAAACTAAAAATAGTGGAAAACGTAGGAATAGTTGAAAGTACAACAGAATTTAACCTTACATAAAATGATCCATTTTTAAGCATTTAAAAATAGTCATTATCCTTGCTAAATGAATATTTTCCAAATTTTTCATGGCATAACCCTCTAACTATTAAAGGAGAAAATTCTAGAAAAAGGTGGTCAGTTTGAATCAGCCATATTCAACACAGTTTGTGGTTACTAAGACTAATTTAGTCCACAGCCAGAAGCCATTCTCTCCTTTTTGTTTACTGCAAGCAGTTGATTATCAGTACTGGACAATAATTGAGCTCACGGTTTTTAATCACAGACCTGCTGCATATATCAGTCTACTGTGCAGATGAAAATCTACCGACCAGCAAAATCTGCAATAAAACAATGAAGCTTTTCCATTATGAAAATCAATAATGCCGATTTAACAAGAAGACCTATTCAGTGCTAACTGCTACTGATGCAATAAGGGCAGATTTGATTATCCGCATCAAACAAATTATGCATCTAATTTTGTTAATAGAGTTCATTAATGAATTGAGAATGAGTGCACTTTGCCCTTTGAGAACAGGATTCTAATTTGCCGCTTTGAGCTATTACGCATATTAAAAATCAGGATCTTGGGGCTTTGCATGGATGTTTGATGGTTAGCACTGTGGCCTCACGCCTCTGGGTTTGGAGATTTGAATCCTCTCTTTGTAAAAGGGCATGTTTGCCTGTTCTCGCCGTGTCACATAGGTTTTCTTACGAAGACTGTTAGGCTAACTCTTTGTACTGCAGTGTTTCTCAACACGGTCCTCGGGTACTCCCAGATGGTCCACATTTTTGCTCCCCTCATGGTCCTTGAGTACCCCCAGATAGTCCACATTTTTGCTCCCCTCAACGTCCTCGGATAGCCTCAGATGGTCCACATTTTTGCTCCCCTCAACGTCCTCGGGTACCCCCAGATGACCCACATTTTTGCTCCCCTCAACGTCCTCGGGTATCCCCAGATGACCCACATTTTTGCTCCCCTCAACGTCCTCGGGTACCCCCAGATGACCCACATTTTTGCTCCCCTCAACGTCCTCAGGTACCCCCAGATGACCCACATTTTTGCTCCCCTCAACATCCTCTGGTACCCCCAAACGGTCCACATTTATGCTCTCCTGCAGAATGTCTGGGGGTCCCTGGACAACATGTAAATGGCTCTGGTAACATTGCAGTAGTATATGATTGTATGTGCCCTGCGATAGGCTGGCATCCCTTTCAGGGTACAACCCCCTCCCCCCCACACTGTGTCCTGTGCTGTCTCAGATGGGGTCCACAGTCCCCTCCCCCCCACACACACACCCTGACCTGGATAAATGGATGGATTGTACAGAAAACAATCACTTCAGCATGATAAGAAGAGCTGGACTTCAGCACCCGCGGCATCACAGGAGGTGTGCCAATAATTAACGACTACAATCTCTAAACAAAAGTAAAGGGCACAGCATTACACACGAGTGTGTGCATTTCTTTACACCTGTGTACATGTTTACCTGTATTCCTCCTGGGTGAAAACCGGGATGACTGAAGGCTGAAGAACAGTTATCTCAACAAGAGTACTATTCATCTTGACTGGATCACCATCGTCATAAGCAATAACCACCAGCTGCAATGGGGGAAAAAATCACAAAAAGATCACGGCCAGAAAAAAAACACAGTATACAGTAATCACTGCTTAGGGGACAAAAACCATCAATGACACTCGGGTTTTGAAATGCAAGAGAAAATGTCACATTTTGCGCAAATAGCTTTTGTCAGGTTTCTGTAAATGGCTGTAATACAAACTCATTCTTCCGTCATTTTAGACCAAGCTATTTCCGCTCTACCATAGCATTTCTTGCATTATTTACTCTTTAATATACTTGCTTTTCGGTGAGAATGAGCTGGGATGCAAACATTGTGCGACATACTTACCCTAAATATTGTGCTAGGCTTTTCATTGAGATTGACCCTAGTGATCACCTTGCCCGAGTCTTCTTCCACGTCAAAAATACTCCCGCTGTATGGAGATTGGTCCAGATCCACTCTGTAACGCACACGACTTGCAGCAGTACCCTAGAAAATAGAGCATGAGCTCCAGGATCAGGCCGATACGAGAAATGTAGACCAGAAAATAATGATTCCTTGTGTTTGATCTCCTATATTGCAACTGGGCGCATCCTAGCTATTACCAATATGTGTTCACTGAAGATTGCTCTGGTGCTGACTCCATAACAGTGAATAAAAAAACATAATCTTGGGTGACACATTCTTGGAGACATTATTTCTGCCGGTCTGTTTTTCTTAAACTGGGGTAACCTGGGGTACCGGAACGCCGCACGATTTGTGGGCTCTATTGTCAGTGAGTTTATGATAAATCTCGTGGAAGCTAAGTAAGTTGGGCCCCAAGAGAAATCAACTAAATAAACAGAAATCCATCTTCTAACAAGCTCAATAGCGCAGCTAATGGTGCTTGCGTCAGAGGGGCTTAGTGTAAAACGCGACCAGTAAACGAGTCATTGAACTCACTGATTCATTACTGATGCGGTTACGGAATGGGCACAGCTGGAGCTGATGCGGTTATGAGGGGAAAAAAATAAACCACCCACACAGAACAATGATATGTATGTGGAAGAAATTTAGGTTTATGTCTTGCTTTGCTCATTGCTCAAGGAGCGTACCACAAAAAAAGAACGAAACTACATTTTAATATAGTAAATTTACATATACAGGATCTTTTAATTTGAATAAAATAAGACTAATACTAGAATGATTGTTATTATTGTGGTACTGGGGAAAAAATATTCATACTAATAACACTGATACAATGCCAAGTTTTATGGAAGAATCTATTTCATTAAAAAAGCAAATTTTGGTTTCAGTTATTCTCCAAATAAGAATATGTATATTTTATATTTATTATTTTACAGTAAAAATCCTGTTTTAATAACATACCAGCAGTAAACTACACCTCTAAGCAGCAAGAGCAAACTGAGAAGCATAATTTTTTTTTTTCAGTCTATTGGGTTCAACGATATTTGTTCCACTTCTTTCCACATTTCGACAACAGCTCCCACTGCGGAGAAGCGAGGTTGTATTCCAGACTGGGAAGCTTACACCAGATCTGCTACCGGCGGGACAGAGAAGAAGACGACAGAGCAACAGATCGGTGAGAGACAATACCAAATCGTCTTGAACATGAAACATTAGGGCCTGCGTCACTGACACCTCCTCCGGTAACTCTATTAAGCTGCAAGCGATGTGTTCGTTTTACCGCGTTGACTAAAGATTCCTATCATTACTGTTTATATATCGCGGCTAAGCAATCGCCTTCGAATGGACACACTCTAGATATAATCAGCAAACTGTGCCGATTCAAATTTGATGCGCTTCGACAATACTTTTGAGGTTTCTGCACTGAAATCCGTGACATATCAGGAATGCCGCCAATTCTAGGTGGTCACCTACCCACATGAACCACACTGATCATGATGAACCACCACAAACATATGAAAATCTACTGTTTTAATAAGGAGTCTGAGGGGAGCAGACAGTGATTTTCCAGTTTACAGAACCATGAGAACTGAGTGCTAACACTGAAATCAAAAGACTGACCCTGACTCAAACTTAGCATTTACTGGGCAAAAAAGATAATTGGCAACACTTCCAATGAATGTCATAAGAATCTATGAACACACTGACAACACATTATAACGCATTCATAAAGCATTATAAACATGCCTATAAAGATTTATAAATAGATAACACATTATTTCATGTATTTATTATGTATTATGAATGCTTTATGAAGCTGTCATCTATAATGCACTATAGAAACCTGCATAATGCAGTAAAAATATCCTTAATTCTTAAATGACAGCCTCAGTGGAGTTTATGAAGTATATTCATTCATTCATTCATTCATTCATTCATAATGTTTCCTGCCTACAAATAGAAGATGCTGTAATGCTTTATTAATTCTTATACTGATCATTATAATGCATTATAAAGATACATATAATACATTGTAGATGACAGCTTCTGGTAAAGTGTTACTAGATTATGTCATAGTAATACTTCAGAAGGTGCAATGAAGCTCTTATCCATAATGAACTGTAGATTCCTTTATAATGCATTATAATACTATAAAAATTAAGGATGCTTTGTACCGCACTATCAAAGTATCTATAGTGCATTATAGATGACAGCTTTATAAAGCATCCATAATGCATAATAAATATGGCTATAATGTTATGCCTTTTTGTAAATAGTTATAGCCGTGTTTATTATACTTTATGAATGCATTAGTAAGCATTATGAAGATACCAATAATGCATTATGATGAGTGCTTTAAGTTGAGTGTTACTGGAGGCCTTATCATAAAGTGGTAACCTTTTCATAAATATTTATAACCATGTTAATGATGCTTTATGAATGCATTATAATGTGTTATGAAGGTGTTCATAGATTCTTATAGACATGGGATTCATAGAAAGTGTTACCACTATTATTATAGGTACTACTGTCCTCATGGTTTTCCATCTCTCCATGTCACCGGGGTCCTCGGTCACTCAGTCATCCTCCACTTGAACCAGGTTTATCGGTTATCCGCATGGAAAATGAAAAGCCTGTGGATAATAACGGGCCTTCAGGACACGGGATGAATGGTTAAGGCTTGAAGATGCCAGAAATGATGTGGGGCGACCTCGACTGAACTCCACGAAGAGGAGACGGACCCCATATGCTGAAGGAGGCCTCAGGAAAGGCAAGGAGCAGGTGGCCAAGCTGCTTTCTGGACGGCAGCTTCATATTGCTCTTGCGTTCTTCAGCAGGGCGGGCAAAGGGCAAAGGTCATGTTTGTATGAAGACTGCTGATTCACACGTGCTGCAGTAATAAAAACGGCTCACAACCAGGCGTCTCCTCTAGGAATCACACTCAGCCAATGGCCGATGTTTTTCCTGCGTTTGGCAATTTTTTTTTTTTCTGCCTCAACTATATAATTCCAAAAACAGTGTATTAATTTGTTGCTGCTATGCAGAATTCCATTAATTGCCTGCCGCATTTGAAAGATTATTAGGAAATCCCAGGAATGAAGGTGGCAGTTCAGTCGCTGATTCGGAAAGCTAGCCAGCGTGGCTACGTTTACATCATTAGCAAAGCTCACAACGGTAAATAGACTGGTGATAATAGACTAGAAAATGCCAAAGACATTAGAACAGCATATTTATCATGTCACTCGCTTTCAGTGAGACGAAGTTGATACTTGGACGTTTTTAGAATTCTGCAACACACACCAGAGACTTGATGCAAGCAATTCGGGCAGATACGTTTTAAATGAAACATTTTTTTTTCCTTTGGCAAAGAGCTGGCGCATCGAAAAACAGAAATGGATAACAAAAAAATGGACTTAAATGGACTGGATATTCAAGACCTTTGACTCCAAGGCAATTCATCCTTGTTTAGATGCAATCTCACTAGGAGCTGTGCACCTCCTCTCCTAAGATGCTTAAGGACATTAAAGCCAGCCAAGTCTCACTAGGTATAATTTAATATATTTTTTGTTTGTGACCTCATAAACAGCGTCCTGCTTCACACGGTGCATTAACCCAGCATTAAGGGATTAAGACGCCGTTTCTGTCGCTCTGCTCAGAAAGGTCTGGGAACCTTAACCTAATGAATGTGCAACAGGACCAAAAGTCAGTATTTAATAAAAAAAATTGTGCTAAAAGATCCCACCACCAACCATACCAGTTAAACAGACAGCGTGATTTCGGGAGTTTTTTTTACGTAGTTCTTCTTTACGCCGAAATGTTCCTGGAACTGCAGCATCGCCATGGCAGCTCCCACAATAAATTTGGGCACTAACTGTTTCTGAATAAAGCAATGATTTGCATTCTTGGCCACAACCTGGGGTTGGCAACCTAATTTACAGAAAGAGCTACTTCAACACAGAACATTATGTGGGGAGTTACGTGTTTAATAAATGGTAGCTTGCGGGAGACGCGGGGGGCGACCACTGGCCTAGGTTAAGGAGTCAGAGCTGTATCGTGCTCCGATTCGGAGACTGTGCTTGTTAACCCTGATTAGAGGTGGGTAGTTCTGGCCCAGAGAGTAGAATTCCAGACCAAGATTTCATTTCATCCAACCAGTTGAGTATAATGAGTCACAGAGTACTCAAGTGGTTGGTTGAAACTAAATCTTGGTCTGGAGTTTTATTCTCTGGACCCGAAATACCCACCTCTGATCCCGATACCTGATTAGTCGGTCTCATGGCTGAGAATATCAAACAGCACGCTCCCAAGGACAGACGGCCCCCACCCTGAAAAACAAACCGAGGGGGCTTGCAGTGACAGGGTCGCAGCGGGGGGGGGGGGGAGCGTGCCGCCAGAGGGTTCCCCTGGTTCTCACGTCCCCACATCAGTTACGAGAGCTGAGAATTTACAATGGCACGGCAGCCCCCCCACCCCGCGGCCGGAGGGGAAGAGAGGTCATCGAGGCTACAGTCGGGCGAGCCGCCAGGCGTCAGTGTTGGGGAAAGACTGTAACACGTAGATCTAAGGAGAGGGCAGGCAGCTGGAACAGGCTGGCGTTCCTGCGGAGAGGAATCTTAGCAGCACTGCTGGTTCCCCGCAACCTGCGGGTCAGACCTGGCCTTGAGGATCCTCTCTGATGTCTCTCTGCCTTTTTAATCTCCATGCCGCTCACTGCTTTATAAAAACCACTCAAGTGTAACATAGCAGGGACATTTGGAAAAAGGTAATACTACTAACCCAAAAGCACTATTTAAAAAAAAAAAGTCTGTCCCTGCCTCCACTCCATGTGGGTCTGGAGAACATAAATGAGGCTAATGCTTCTTCTGGGTGCCGTCTTGTTTAAGTCCAAAAGCAACCAGGCATCTCACTGGTTACAAATCCTTCTTTTCTTGCTTTCTGGCACAAGGGTCTCATTTGTGCCCTTTCAGTACACTTTTGGCCTTTGTCACACCATAATATATCCCGTAATAAGACGGTATAACACGGTATAAAAGCCAACAATGAATTTCCACAGCCCCTGCTTGGTAGCTGGTACCACCGATACTACTTTTGCAGGGCACAGGGTGACTTAAAAAAAAATGAAAATACAAAACCGCCACAAAGCAAGCAAGAGAGCTTGGGTGCGCAGTTATCAGATCGCTTTTTGGGCTGTAAAACTACTTATGTGTGCCCATCACATTCATGTAAGGGCACGTGGACAAATCAAATTACCTCGGGGAAGAATCCAATTATTCTGCTAATGAACTGCTGCATTCAGTCAAAGATTGGTAAACGCACCTTTAAAGTAACTGAACCATTGCAGCAAAAATGAGCTTCCTTGGCTCGCTGTTGGCTCTGGATGCACGTTAAGCTGATAAAAAGGAGTGAACCAGCGCGTTCGCATGGGGTCAGTGGAGCATATGAGTCACTGCGATTTTCAATATAAAAGCTTCAACTGAGCCATACGGACATATGACATCAACTGGATTGTTTTATATCTATGTTATAAATTCATATACTGTATATGCATACCAAGTGAACATAAAAAAAATCAACGGGATTTTTAAAATATATATATATAAATATATATAAATGCAGAGATATGCATACCATATGGGCATATAAAACCAATGGGATTTTTAACGTATATAAATATTTTATAGGCTCTGATATATGTATGAAATATGAGCATACTGTATAACATCAACTGGATTTTTTAAATATTTATTTTATAAATTCAGATATATGCATACCATACGGGCATATAAAATCAAACGGTTTTTTAAAATATTTTATAAATTCAGGTATATGCTGGAAAGTAAATTAAAAATTGCGATTTTCAATAACGACGCACATTAAAATGGTTTATTTTTTTGTTCATAAGATTTAAAATGAGCATGACAGTAACAGGTCAATCATTTTATATGAACATCAAAGGTTGCAGAGATGAAACTCAACTTCTCTGCCACCGAAAAACATCACACTCTGGAGACTGGCTTCCATCAGTGTGAGCAATAGGATTAACGTGACGTCCATTTCATGTAACAGCGAGCGCAGAGCTGTCATTTCTACTCACAGGAGGGTCCTGATCTTCGGCATGCACCGTTGCGATGAGGCTCCCCTTGACTGCGTTCGGTGCCACCATTCCGCGGTACAGAGCTTGCCCGAACACGGGGGAATAGTCATTCATGTCCTGTGAAGTACAATTGCGACTTCAGCACGGAAACCCAGCGGGAACGGAACAGACTCACACGGACAGTTTTGTTGACTGGCTCTAGCACATTCCGTTTTTATTATAAAGGGCATTTACAGTGTCTCGTTTCAGGTAGCGGGAAACCAATTAGGACTGAAAGGAAGTGTTAAACAGAGCTGGCATTTATTCAATAGAAAGACATGCAAAGCATTAGGAATGAAACTCCTTGACGTCCCTCTTTGAGTGCCAAACATACAGAACGCAGTGAGGTACATGGCCTTTCCAAGGGCGAGGGAGACGCCCTGTTCAGGACATTTTTATTTCTTTTTTTGTCCAGGATGGAAATTATTGACAGATCTGACAGTGATCAGATAAACTCTGTGACCGACTGCATTCTGCGTCTTTGCCCCCCCCCCCACCATCCCCCCACCAATCAGAGGGAAAGCACATTTACATTCTGGCTACGGCCATGGAAACATGCCAATTGGAAGTGCTCTGGGAGAAGCTAACGCCGGGGGACGTTATTAAATATAGGCTTTATGTAAATGATTTTTTTTTTTGGTGGTGTATAAAGGTGAATGAAATCGAGTAGCGCAAAAATGGCACTGGAGCTGTCTGTTTCTCTGTCGAGATTTCTGAACATCATCCCAGCTACTCAGGTGTGCAAGAATCTACACAAGAAGCTAATCACTTTGAGGCGGAGTTCAATTCCCTGAGGAGCTGAAGCAGGCGACCCCCCCACGTGACGTGGAAACGAGACCCGCGTACAGCCGACACCCCAAAGTACCGCACGATTCCCATCAGGGACGGAATAGGGATGTGGCAGCGTCCTGGGCTGGTTCTGCAGCCGATCAGCCTGGAGAAGGGGGCGGCATCTGCATTCATCCGTTTTATACGCACATTCAGAAATTCAAGGAGAGGGCAGAGGAAGCGAGGTCCCCAAAGTCGAAGTACGGAGGGGTGCTTGGGTCGACCCGGCCTTATACATGGACATTTTCATTGCATTATCACATAATGGTGGCATAGTGCGGTGTGCTGTTTATTGCGCATGCTTGTTGCTAACACTATTTATCAGGAAAAAAAACACTGAACAAGCTTTAAAATATAAAATGAGAGACCGAGGACGGCAAGCAGCCTTTTCTGCTCCGGCAATGCTTTCTTCATTAACACAATAGCTCCCCCGAGGGTAATCCAGACAACGCTCTACACTCACATTTCCCGCATGTAGCAGGCAAGGCCATTCCCATCGAGGCTCAGTGTCTTGCTAAGCGCTAATCATTATCCGCGTCACAGACAAAGCAAGGCCGGCCCGTACGGCCATTAGCTGCCTCTCAGTTGGTGCGCACTTTTACGTGAACTTTTTTCTCCACCTTTAGGTTGGAAACGTAGAACGGACTTTAAACAAAGTGGTTGCCGCTGGGCCCAGACAAAGGTGTAAACAGAAATAGTGCACTTCCACAGCAGACCGGTACTTAATAATTACAGTGCGAATACACAGTCTGCAAGCAACAACTGGCTAGCTGGCAGCTTATTCATCACTTTTTATTTTACAAGGATTCTCAAATTAATTTAAAAATTTCGCATTGCGATGTAAGAAAAGTAAGCCCCGTTATTTTATGAGGAAACAAAATGTTCATTATCATTTTTAATTTAATTATTTGCTAGCTTAACAAATTATTTAAATTTAATTATCATTTAATTAGGTGGACTAAACTCAACTATTTTAATAAATTTATTGTAATCCATGGGCATTTATTCAGAAGATCATTTTAAATTAGGAATCCTTCATACAAATCTGTCCACTGCAGAAATTCTATTAATGAAAGGATTCAAATCAGAATTTCATTTATTTAATGAAATTACATAGAATGGAATTCCTAAAAGTCCTTGCACGAATATTCCTAAGGTCATTGTGGTTATTTTAATGTAGTATAGCCTTACTGGTTTGCAAACTATAAATAACGGAACAAGAGCAGGACCCTCCTGTGGTACCTCATTAGCTTGTACGAAAAGAAGACCATGTCTTCTGGAAAGTCGTGCTCTTGTGATTTAATGATCCAACCGCCTTACCAGTCACAGATAAAGCTACTATTCACTGGATTATGGTTTTAAACCCGTGGATCATTTTTTGCATATTTGTGAATATATTGTATTTCTTTTTCCAAGACGTCAACATTCTTCAGTTCACCAAATGGCCGGATGTTACCTTACTTGTTTCTACCTCGATGACTTCAAGAAATTAGGGTGTGCTTTAGAAAAAGGATGATAATTAATCATACATCCAAAGCTTTGTTTCCGTTTAATACAGATGTTAAACTAAGATGATTCATAATGGAAAACTAATGGCAAGACAAGACTAGCTAATTAATAAGTCAGAATAATAAAGTATTGTACTTCAAGCAATTATCATTTCAAACAATCATCACTTCAAGCAATTATATAATGCTGTCATTTTACCTTTACTACACGGGAGAGATGTAAAATTTAAGCCGTATTAAACAGTTATGTTAAAATTACTACCCTGCTCTGAATTCACAAATGGGAATTTTAAATCTGGGTAAATGCTGAAGCGACTGACATATCACCATTTTGTTTTACTTCCTAGCTGTAATTATAATATATTATAATCTTTTATATCCTTCCACAGATCTTTCACATATAAATCGCAATAATTCAGCATTGCTCTTCCATTTAGCTAAATTTGAAATTGTTGTGAACGAGCTTTAAGGACTGGCCCAATACCATCACTAAAAGATGGAAAATTAATTTGGTTTATTCCTCTAAACTCCTTCTCTCTGAGCCTTCAACAAATTGCAGTATAATCGGTAAAATAAATTAAACTCAAGGTTTTCCTAGATAACTGTCAGCGGTAAAATTCAATGTTGCCATGAAATATTTTGCTGATATGCACATATCTCACTAGCACTCCGAATGGTAAAAACTGACGATTCTATTTAAAGATCCACTTCCGCCTTAAGGTTTCAAGGCCTACCTGAATTTTTAAGAATTGCGAAATTCCACCTGATGGACAAGTCTCATATTACACGTTCACGTTCTTGCAGTTTTACGATATGAAAAAAAACTACTTATGTTCACATTATGGGGCCCAGCTCACCATTCATTTGGATTCCTAGTGTCAGCTGGTTTATCTCCAGCAGCACCGACTACCAGACACCCATAACACGTACAAAATAGAGCCGTCACCACAGCCACCGTACTGTAACATGGTCAATCCAGCAACTTTGCAGAAACTGAAGAATCATCAAGGATATAGCATTTACGAACCATGAGAAAAAAACAATAATATTGAACATTAATCAATGACCACGTTGTTCGAGCAACTGAAAGGATGCAATCGGGATGTAACGCAGTGGTAGAGAGAGAACTGTCCTACCAATATTTTGACGGTGACGGTAGCCAGGCCGGGGGGCATGTTCCCACCGATGTCCGCGGCCTCCACTACAAAGGTGTATGTCGCTCCCGAGCTGACGAGGTCCTCAAAGTCCAATATCTTCAGCAGTGACAGGTGCCCCGTCAAGGGGTCGACGGAGAACAGCTGCTGGGCCTCCACGGTGCGGATGCGATACGTGATGTTGGAGTGAAGGTCAGCGTCGGTTGCCTGGGAACAGAAGTACAGGGACAATAACTGGGTGGCATCTATCCGACACTTGCGCCGGAGTCCGGATATATCCGGAAATATCTATAACTGTTTCATCGACCCTCTTCTTAACCAGATCGAATTCATACCTTGCGTGTCCCAATAAACCGAGACCCATGAGAATGGCTCTACCAGCATAATTCCGCCGAAGCTGAGTAAACCGCAAGCCCTCAGAAATTAGGAGGAGGCATTCAGCTACATGAGTCAAAGTTATCTGAAGGTGTGAATGCCTTTCGGGTGTAAGCCTTTTATGTGGAACACGCAGGGGAATTGCTGTACACATTGATAAAAACCCTCGAGTGCCTTCCCAAGCAAGAGCACCCCTTAATCTGCCTGAGATCTCACCCGACGAGAAGGGTCTTTTTCCCCATGTCGCCAGGGACTGATTACGGGTGTGATGATAGGTTTGTCGGCAAAGGGAGATTAGAGGGGAGAGACCGTGCTGCCAGTGGCTGGCGTTGTCCCACCTGGAGAACACACTCGCCTTCATGATCTCCGGCACGTTCGCTCATTCAAACGTGTCTTATACTTCATGCATTTTGATATGAGGCACGGCGAGCTGTACCAACGCATGACTGGTGTCTGATACCCATAGCAGTGCTACTCAAGGATTTATTGCAGGACTGAAGTTAAAAATTCACAACTGTACAGAGACAATATAGACAGTCACATAGTCTTTTTTCATTTGGTATTCTTATAGATATAATATTCATATATACTATAAGGAGCAGTGTGTGTTACAGCAGGTTAGGCTGCTGTGCCTGTGATGGGAAGGTCATCACCACTGGGCCCTTGAGCAAGGTCCTTAACACACCAATGTCTCCAAGGACTGGCTGACCCTGCATACTCAACCGTATGCTAAATAAATAAGATGTATATGTATTGGTATATAGTACTTGACCAGGAGTGGAACATTCCAAGAGAGAGATGAGCATATGCTAGGATGCTTGGAAAAGTGTGTACAGGCAGACAGGTGACATCACGTCACTCTACTAGCTAGAGCACAGATATAAAATATGAATGAAGGGTGGTGCTACTGTAGGCTTAAACTTTCAAACTGATCACGTTCACGCATCATTAAAACGGGATCTGCCTGTGTACACGTTGGCGAGCACGGCAAACAGCGCCCAGCGTGGATCTGACACCCGGAGATGCCGCGGATCTCTGTCGATTGGCTCAGGAGGTGCCAGACGCCCCCCTGGCTTCATGTACTTTGATGCCGAGAGACTCTCTTACAAGGTGTAGAGTTTGAATGCAGGTTGTTTGCTGTCGCTGTGGGTGTCTGTCTGACTCAGGCTAAGCAGGAGCACCGGCGGAGGGAACGCGTGGCCCGACTCACCAGCAACTGCAGAAACGTTGTTCCCACGGGGCTGTTCTCCGGCACAGTAGCTGTGTACGCGCTCTGGGAGAACACAGGGCTGTTGTCGTCCACGTCCAGCACCTCCACGGTGAGTTGGGCTGTGGTGCGGCGTGGGTCCGGCGCCCCGTCGGACGCCTCCACGATCAGGCTGTAATGGCTCTGGGCCTCGCGGTCCAAGGGCACTGCGGTGAAGACGCTGCCACTAGAGTTGATTCTGAACATCCCGACGTGGTTTACCAGTTTGTACCGCACTTGCCCATTAACTCCCGCATCTGGGTCAGTGGCCTGAAAGCACAAGAAATCGATTAGTCCAGGCAGACGACAAAGTGAATCAGCAAGTGCAATCACAAGCATACAGACACCCGCTTACATTTACGTTTATTTTAATTCAGTAGCAGCTTTTGTCCAGAGCAACGTAAAAGTGATGCGAAAGGCACATTATAGACATACGGCTGTCAGGGACGTCAAGGACATAAGTGCAGCTAGGCTGAGCTTCCAGTGAAAACCCGGGTACAAGCGTAAGCAGTACTGGAGCAAGAGGTACCCAATATATTCCAAACAAAGCAAGAACCTAATAAGATGACCATTCAATCAGCAGAAAGTGTAACATTAGGCAACATTTTAATGCATAAAAGGTCACAGAGTTTCTTCATCAAGATCAGAAGCTGCATCGCTTATGCATTATATATCATATTATAATCACTCTTATTGCCCGTGGTTTGTGTCTCTCCGGGTTAGAACCGCCTGTGATCAGAAGGTCGACAGGGTGATGCCACCATTGGGTCCTCGAGCAAGGCCCATAACCCCAATCGCTCCCAGGGCACCAGACACAGGCCGACCTTGAGCTGTGATCCCCCAAAACTGCTCTCACCTGTATATGTCTGTATGTCTAATGGAGAATGAGATGGACAAAAACCCAATTTCCCCACAGGGATGAATAAAAAACTGCTATTCCATTCTATATAGAATAAGTACATCATTTTTAAATAATTTGATACCTGAAATGCTGTATGAATTCTTTATTTACTAACTGTGACTTTGCAAGCAAACAGCTGTGGTTTAACAGCTTTGGCTAGTACATCTATGCGTGTGTTTTTTTAAGTTCACGACTGCAATGTTATTTCATTTGAGTACTCATTCAAGCACATGAGCATCTATATTTTCGTACATTACCCCAATCTGCCTCATGTACTTAAAGCTAACACTGAAAATATGAAAATGAATGCAATCTGCTGAGGATTAATTTGCAAAACGCCAAGCAGGTTCATAGCTCTCATAGCTTCACAAATGCGCTACTGTATTTGCATTGCGATGAAGACGACGGCCCGCATTTAAGCTCCACTTTCTCTCGCGGGGGCAAACGAGACCTTCAGTTGTGCTTCTGGATGGCCGATGAAGGTGAGGTTTTGTGCAGGAAGGTGGTTTGATGATTAACAAAAAGCTGGATTGATGTAACAGGTCTCAAAGAGAAGGCACATTCATGAAAAGACAATGTAGGGGCTGAAAAAGCTGACCACATGAAAAACAAGCAAAAAACAGCATCCAGACTGCTATTCATTATAGTCACTTTTGGTGTTTCAGAAACATCGATTATTCCTGACTGTAAACATCCTTGAACCCATATTAAATATGAAAAATCATCAACAATGTAAGGGTCAGTACACGAGAAAACACGAGAAAATTATTTTTTTAAATACTAGCTGTAAGAAACCAATGGGTTTCACTTAAGAAAAAATTGGCAGAGAGTAATGAAAACATGCATCAACTTAAATATCAATTAAAAAATGAAGACCACACAGTTGTTTTTGCTGTGCTGCACACTCGTGTCAGTAAACACTTCAGGCTATCATGGGTGTAATTATTCGGCAGTAAAGACTCATGTCACAATACTGCAAAACCGCTGATTCCTCTATCCTCATTTTTGCAAATTTACCTTACAGTCACAGTGACGGGACACGAGCACCGCCGAATAAAACAAATCGCCGCGTGGAGGCGAGTTTGCCATCTTGGGATGGTCTGATTAGGCTACGATGGCATAACGACAGCACGGCAGGACGGCATTCGGCATCTCCTCCAATTAGGCCTCGGCTACGTCCGAAACAAGCTCTGTAACGCCGCCGACACAAAGGCAGAAACACCGACGTTCCGCCGTCTGCCCTGATAAAGCCGCTGGAGCAGCCATATTCAACATTACAGAAAATGCCTTATAACAACACTAAACAAGCACAATTAGAAAAGCTGCCCAGAGCAATTTAAATGCCAGTAACATGGTGACAGGTTTTAAGTAGATGGGTCACCTGTTTGCATGCCGATCCAGGTGGTTCTGTGTCTTTATGCTGTGCATCCTTTAATCCTCTGGACTAATGTATTGTGCTACGTTTGCCCAAACAACTGAATTCCTAGATATCCAGCATTAGCCATATGTTCGATGGGGGCGGGGGATTGAGGCAGACACCCTACCTCAGACGTAAATTATTCGCAGGCTGATTACTGTTTGGTATGCTGATGCAGCATATGGCTTGATGTACAATCCTATTTAATACTGGCGGTGCTGTGATATTTCCGATATCTTACCACGGGAGCCGCTCGCTGTTCGCAGGCGGATAAGATCCTTCCTGAGGTGGGCCGAGATTTAGGGGATGTTAACTTTGGACTCTGTCCAACATTCGTGGCTTGAAAACTTACTAAAAATCAGAATAAGAGCCAGACTATGAGGACTAATGGTCAAACTCGGGCTCAGGTGTCCGTGATCTCTGATCCGTCCAGCTGACACCCAGGTCAGCATTAAATTAACCACGCCGAACATATACATAAACATACGGGCGCTCTGCGGAAACATCTAAACGCGTTATCCTCCATATATCCCCCCAACAAGCCAAAGCTCTATTAATCTTAACCACCAATTAAAACTCCTTGCTGCTTAGCGGTGCTGAACAAAGCTACTCATTACGGGACGTCCCTGAAGGTAACAAATTATTTAAATTACTTTTATTTAATTGGAAAATTATAAACAGAGAAGCGTGCGTGGGCACTGCTGAGGGATATGGAGCGGGCTCTGCTCTTTGTTGGGTTGGCAGCTAGACTGGACTCACGTGGCAGACGAGTGGGGGGTATTCCAAAGGCCATGAATAAATGGCTACCTTTGGGATCAAGTCTTCCATCCACAGAGGCATGCAATTAGTCAAACGGGGCAGGCTTTCAAACAATTACTAGCATTACAAAAGGACCGACAGGTGTATCTTCTATAGCATTACTGAAGAATGAGGAGAAGGAACCTAAAAGCAGTTTCAAAGCCAAAGTGGAGGACAGCTACAGGCCTCACATATTCGCTACGATACACACAGGGTTGGTCATGTAAGTAGCGCTGCTTGTGACAAATGAAGACATAGCAAAAGCAGGTGTGAAAGTCCTACCTTAACTTGTCCCACAAAAGAGTTGGCCTCCCCCTCTTGGACAGTGAAGTTGTTTGGCATAGATGGATCGAAGACAGGATCGTTATCATTCACATCAGTGACCACAATGTTCACAACAGCTGTAGAGGTCTGAAATGAAAACACACATCAAATCAAAAATATATCTATATATTAATACCAACATTCTTCTGCTTTGCAGTAATGCACTGAATGCAATTATACATTTATTAGTACATCAATAATTTTAATTTATATTTAATATAGCTACATTAATAAATATTTGATCACTAAATGGCAGGTACCTTAGTGCCTATTATAACACACACACACACACATACATATATATATATAATTTTCTTCTTTTGAATAATATATTCTATTCAACAGGAAATGTAGCTGTTTACGCTGTAGGCAGACAAATTGCTCACCCAGCACAAGGATGCCCATCACTGCTTAGCAGAGAGCAGAATCACAATATCCTTTCCTATATTCTTTGTGTATATAGGATCATAGATTTTCTATAGCGGCCTATCTAATTATGTTTGCCTGTGACCCGCAGACTATGCCAGGAAGTATAAAACTCAAAGCAGAAGATCATGGGACGCCGATAAACGCAGATCTGCACGTCTTACAGCTAGAGAAGTGGGTGCGATTTTCTCTGCAAAGAGCCCCATAGCAACACAAAAGGATGAATGTGAGTAGAGAATTAGGTCAAAACCAATGCATCCTTCTTTAATGGCGGCATGATGTAATTTTCAAAGTTCATTGGAGCACAAAAACATGCCTTTTACTAAAAACCCAAAGAAGGTCTTCCACAGCACAGTAAGTGGCAGTCAAAAACACTATTCATTTCTTGGCAAATGTGTTTGATTTATACTTGTACAGATCCCTCTGGTAGGAGCATATATTTCAAACAATAATGCTGCATTTCAAGATTTTGCTACTGTCAAAGTATTTCACGTGTTTTTTCAACAGCATTTTACCATTCATCCATCAACTGCTCATCGAGTACGGTGGGGGGAGGGGCCTGGAGCGTATCCCAGGCAACGTAGGGTAGAAGGACAGGATGGCTGTCAGGACACACACTACAGACAATTTGGAGTTACCACTTTATCCAAATTTTTGTCTTTGGCCTGTGGGTGGTAAAACATACACACAGAAACCACAGGGAGGGGACATGCAATGTTTATACACAGAACAGCGGCAGGGTTTGAACCCTCAACCCTGGAGGTTCGAGGATTACCTACCGCCCCAACACGCCACCCAACCTATTACCACAAACACTAAATCAGCACGTCAACTGTGAATCTACCTGTCAATATCAGGGTGAATAGAATCAGGAAACTTTGACAACACTGTGGTCTGTCCTATACCCCAAAGATATAAATTCTGTCACCTTGTCATGGCTAATGGTTAACCAAAGGATGATGGCACAGGACAGGATAGAGCTGTGGTACAATGGTGTATTTTTTTTTTCAAATCAAAAAGGGAATGAGCAAAAGAAAAAATAACAAAACAACGAAAACAGAAATTGTAAGTAAGCAAGTATGTAAGTAAGCAAGTATGTAAGTAAGCAAGCAAGCAGACACATAGATTAGAAGTTATAACAAACAGACAGACAAATAGATAGAAACTACCAAAACAAAAAACTAAAATTCCTACTATTTGCATTTAATTTCTGCAAAGGTATCTGCTCAAAAGCTGTTTCCTCCACCACCACCAACCCCACAGTGACCCCCCGTGATAAATCATCAATGTGACTAACTCACTAATGCACATTCCAGCCACAGAAAGCCGCTGGCTCCTGCAGTACAAAATGTCAAAAATGGGAAAATTTAAAACCACGTTCAGTTTTAATAAGCGTGTCAGCACACAGTGAACGTAGCACCGGGGATACGGGTGCTGTCAGAATGAAAGGTCAACCTTTGCTGAACTGCTCAAAGTCCACTTGACCAAACAATACATTGACAGAACAGATGTCGGGCAGGACAACGCTGTGGTTAATGCTGTGTTTAATGTAGCGTTTAATGTTTCAGTGTTGCAAAGAACTGCGCAATAATATGCTCACAAATAAAGCGAAAGTCACATTTTATACACTCAATTTGTCTGAAAGCTTTAATCACTGAAACATGCTTTAAAATAACCTCTCTCCTCTAACTGCTTCTTGAGCAATTTCCTTTAAAAAAGATAGTTGATACCAAGGAATTCAAACAAGTTTAATCTGATTCGCAACATGGATGAGAGAGATTTACATACAGCATCATACAAACAGCAAAGATTAATATCCTCTGAAGCCAATTAGATTCCTTTCAGCCTGGTGCAATCAAAGCAGAGCATTTCATTAGGCCTCTCACTGTCATTTTGGTGCCGATTAATTAGTTTCTATAATTCATCACGTTAAAAGTCTCCTCTGTGATACGTTCCCCTTTCCCATCTGATAAAACCATAAAAGCAAAGAGATCAAGGTGCATATATTTTAAGTAGACAGACTAAAAGGTAGACACCCTCAGGAACAAGAACACTCAAGTAAAAAAATTATTCAGCATAAAAAAGTAATATTATTATGGCTCACAATTCGACTATGCAATGGATGGATGGATGGATGGACGGATGGATGGAATTCCACTATGGAATACTTCTAAATACAATTACCTGGATCAAATAAGTCCAGTATAACGATGTGGTTGGTACTCTAGTACATGTGCTGGGGCCTTAAACACTCCATATCTATGAGCTCTCCAGATCAATTGCCAATTGATTAAACAAAACTTGTGGGATCACATCCTGTACTAGAAAACTAAACTGTTATTAGGGAGTACAAGGACACCATCTTGTTAGAGAATAGCAAAGGCGTCATGGTGTGCTGATCCACCAGGCTGGAGTGTCCTCACAGCAGGAATCGTGCACCAGCAGAACTCCGTGACACTTTTGATCATTTTCTTATGGCTCTTGTGTGGCGCAGCCTCAGCTTGAGAGAGACATCAAAAGAGCACTCAGTCACAAGCCAAAACGGAAATAAACGTCCCATATCAATTGCAAAACTGTTTCAGTTTACTGTCCTTTTCAACCAAGCAAGGTCATTCTTGCTTTCATTTTACTCTGCCTTTTTACTGTTTTTTTTTTTTTTTTTAAACAGTTCATTTCAGTTCAGCTCATTTCAGTTCAGCTCATTTCAGTTCAATGTAAGTACAGTCATTTCTATTTGATTGCGATATTAGTTCGCCTTTGTGTTTCATCCATGCACTTTCTATACTTGCTTGTGCTTTGCACCCTATACTGGAAACTACAGGCACAAGGCTGGGAATAAACCAGGACAGATTTTGTTTCAATATTATATTATTAATTTATTATTCTTTTTCATATTATTGTTTGTCCGTTAATTTCATAGCAGCTCATTAGCTGTAAAACAATGAACTCTCTTTCAAAGATAATAATGGCATTTTCAAATGAGCAGGATTTATTTCTGCGGCTCTGCATCAACATGTTCCCGAAACACTGCAAGGCCCTCTTACAACAATCCATTCATCTTCCAACCGCTTATGCTGTTCGGGGCTGGGGGGGGGTAGCTGGAGCCTGGCCCAGGAAACATAAGGCAAAAGGCAGGAGAACACCCTGGATGAGATGTAATTCCACTGCAGGGCACAAGACAGGCTAGTCGGGGGTGCCAATTAGACTAACTTTGGAGCACCTTCAGAAGAGCCACGTGACGAGGGGAGAATGTGGAGCGGAAGGGAGATCGGAACCCCTGTAGGTGTGAGCCAGCAGTGGTACTACACTTATAATTGTTGCTGGTTTATTTTGCTTAATTATCATCACATTACATTATTATTTTCCCCCTCCCAACAAAGGAATAGTTCTCGGCATGTATGCACGAAAGGAAAGTTTTAGTCTTTGCACCAAATCAGTGCATCTTTTGTTAACATATTGCTATATTTACGAACACATCTTGGCATCTACACAGAGGTCCCTTTGTGCAGGCTAACACGTAGGCAGTGTGGCCACTTCCTGCATCGAGGGCCCCCATCTCCTTGGACCGATTCCGAATGATTGACCTGGTATGCGGAGAGCCATGGAGCGAACGCGGCCTCTTTTCGGGCCGAGGTCACCGAAGTCGGGGAGGCAGCGTCTGATTGCACCCTTCAGTGAGCCGTCTGAACTCGGCGAGCTGGTACGGCAAATCAGTTAATGGCCGTCTCATTTTAAAAGGTCACTGCATTGCAAGGATGGCTCTCCCACACATTTTTTGTTTGATTAGCAAGTGATGCCTGCAGGATTTATACAATAAAATGCTTTTCCTTGCTGTGAGGTTCAGCACCACAGAGATAGTAGGGAAATCGGCACTTTCAGCACCACGGACAGAGACTAGATGCATTACCATATTCTTCCAGACCACAAGTCACTCACTCATTCACTCACTATCCATCCATCCATCTTAAATAGGCTCCAGACTCAATGGAAATCAATGTAATCTAATCTAACCTAACCTAACCTAACCTAACCTAATCTAATCTATCTCTCTATCTATCTAATTTTAAATAGTGGGCAGCATCTTTCTGTATAAATTGTCACAATTTCTCTAAGGTTGGCCCAGCTGTTTATGGCCTTAAGTTCCATCCATCCATCCATTTTCCAAACCGCTTATCCTTACTGGGTCGCGGGGGGTCCGGAGCCTATCCCGGAAGCAA